>OY720684.1:63854986-64059949 GCA_963170755.1 Amphimallon solstitiale | reverse complement strand
ATGTTTTTACAAATACAAAATAGACTAAAAGATAATGATATAATGATATTTTAAATACTAAGAACTTATTCTAAAAGAAACAAGACAATAGACATGCAATGATATAATAATAAATAATGATACAGTGAGTAATTTGTGGGATATGTGGGGAACTTAAATATAGTTCAGAAGTGGATATTAAAGATTATTTTCAATAAACAAGCGCGATTACCCGAGTGGAGGATTATTTGAAACGGGTGTTACTTTCTTATACGTAGTATAAGGAAGTATTGTGATGATGAAAATTTTCGACCTCGAGATTTTTGCAGATATCCACGTTTTGAAGTCCCCTGATACCAAAAAAGTGGTTTTTAAAAAATGTCTCTCTCTCTCTCTCTCTCTCTCTCTCTCTCTCTCTCTCTCTCTCTCTCTCTCTCTCTCTCTCTCTCTCTCTCTCTCTCTCTCTCTCTCTCTCTCTCTCTCTCTCTCTCTCTGTGTGTGTGTGTGTGTGTGTGTGTATGTGTGACCACGATAGCGGTCAAACCGCTACAGATATTAATTCCAAATTTTGTATTTACGAATATAATCTCCCTCTTGAGAACTGGTTAGATTTTGAACAAAATCAGCAGACCGGAAGTAGTAGTTTACTTCAGTGAAAAAATCGGATTTTTCAAATATTTCGTGAATTACTAAGTTTAAACAAATTTATAAAGAATTCATATGTACTTAAAATTGAAATTGTGAACAATTTTATTAAAAAGGTTTTTCGAAATTCCTACCGGAAGTAGGTCTTTTACTCTTATCGAAAATCAGTTTCTTGCAAATATTTTGCAAGTCATGCTTTTTAGACAGGTACGCTACGAATATAAAAGTATTTAGAACTTAATTTCCAATATCTTTTGTATAAAAAAAATTTCAAAATTCGGGCCGGAAGTAACACTTTCATACGTATAAGGAAGTCGTGTGGTGGTCACATCTCATTCTTTTTGATGTGCGACAAGTGTACGCTTATGTTATGCTTATACATCTTAAAAAAAAAACGAAGAAATTATTAAAATAGGTGAACACAATTATAATACTCGGAATAAAGATAATGTCATACGTAAACCTTTAGCTTTGAAGGCAATTGGACAAAAAAATTACACATCTCGCCCTGAAATTTTATGATTATTTTTTTCGGGAGGTAAGATTTGAGAAGTCCTACAGATCAAAATATTGGATAGCAAAACCGCGACAGTTCTTTCATAATTTGATATCTGGGGGTATGTGTATGCGGTGAATTAATTTGCATGCGGCGGCTTATACGGGCTTGGGAATAATAATGTAAACCCTCAACACAAAATACGTTTGTATTTTAATAGGTTTTCTCATGCTTCATAGTGTCATGTTATTATGGCACATCGTTATTATTATTTTATAATGAAAATGTAATCAAATAAACATTAGTATTATTATTATCATTATTATTATTATTATTTATTATTATTAATAATAGTAATAATAAATACACATTTTAATTTAGTTAGTTCAGTTGAGTGTAGAGACAGACTATAAAATTTAAGACAAGCAAGCGAACTAGTAAACTATCATAATACAATTAATAACAAAAGGCAGTTCACAATAGGTATATAAGTTAATATACACACTCTTACATTTAGTTAAGCAAACTCTTTAATAATGGTAGAATTATACCGAAACAATTGTTGGAGAAATACTAATAAATTATGTGAAACAAAATCAAGTGTCTTATTTTTAACTACGTTAAAACATATACAAAATTTAACACAAAACCCTTAGTAGGTAGTAAATACAATCCACGACCTAAAGAAAAATTTTCATTCGGCCTTGTAATGGTCGTAACGATTAGCCGACCCCCCGCTGGTTAAGTACCTAGCTATTATAAATCAAATAATATGGATTTGTTAAATGTATAAGGGGCTGCCTAGATTAAAATTTCTGGCAGAAAATTATAGAGCTTACAATTAAATTATCAAAAGAATGAAAGAATTTTATTTTAAAAAAAATGAGAGCGCACTTGGTATGTGAATTCTCTACACATCGATATAAATTTCAACTAAAAATCATTATAAATAGCCGCAAAAAAACGGTTTTTTATAAAAAAACATTTATCACAATATCTACAAAAATAAGGCCTATTTCCCAACTTTGATATTGCAGCGCACTTAAGCAGCATATTTGATACCCACACAAACACCGATTTTTCCTTCAAATATAAAAATGGAGCTAAAAAATCCGCTACCATTTTGTATTGTTCTCTGGGGTGGTACAGAGGAGCCTTAATTCTCTTGGTAAACGACTGGCAGGTAATGATTTCGAATTAAGGACTGTCAACGGAGAGCATTAATGGAACAAATACATATACATACAAGCTGAAAGTCCAATAGAATGTGTGTATTTGGATGAGACTTGGATTTTTGAAAATGGCACTGTCGAAGAAAAAACGCATGAGGTAATGGTTCTATATTAAAATTGAAATATGTTTCTTAGAATACAAATATTGTTGCATTGCCTTAAGGTTCATAGTCATCTATGCAGATACATGTAATGGTTTCATTGATGGCGCCTCTTTAGTATTCGCTTCAAATACAAGTAATCCCGATTACCATGGTGAAATTCATGAAAAAAGAATCTTAAAATGGTTTGGAAATGAACTGTTCTGAAAACTAGAAGAGTCATCTATGATATTACAGATAATGCTAGTTATCATAGCGTTTTATGATAAATCTAAATATTAACCACCAATGCATGTAGATGTTCTTTCAGTATATTTTTTTTGTCTAGATCAGACAGTTACTTTTTTTGATGAACTTCGCCGTTCTCTCATAGTAACTTTCGAGAAATCATAGGAAGCATATCGGTGTCCGGACTGTTGACAATGCGATCCAAATAATTTTCTTACACGTCTTTTTCCTAAACGTTATATTAGCAAATCTGAATGTATTCAAATGAGTCTCACTCTCGATTAATGCAACGAGGAGGTATAGAAAGAAGCGGATGACACACACTAGGAGGCAAGGAAGATGAAATAGAGACAACAATCTAGAAAAAATATCACCAAACAGTTTCAGTACTTGTTTACTTTTTAATGCTCATGAATGTAATGTCCTGTTATTTAAGTATTATTATCTATCATGTATTAACTTGCCTTATTATTGGGTTAAAATGTGGGCAATAAGCTTTATTTATACCTTTATGATAGAGAATACCATTTATGCAATTGGTTAAACATGATAAAGTATTTCGTAGAAGAAGGTATGTTCGTGCATCATTATTAAGTTATCCAATAATTTGTGGGATTTTGTGTTATATTATTTTTTCTACTCCCATACTTTAATTGTATTATTAGATATGCCGAACCTGTACTATAATGACGTCCATTAAGACAAGTTTATATACAATAGGAATGCGACATTCCAATATTCAATATGGCGACTGCATATCTGACAGATATAAAAATTAATTAAATGTGACAGGTCTCTGCAATTTAATAGTAAGTAGTATATAATAATACATATATTTATATATTTGTATATATGAAATTTCAAAATTCGGACCGAAAGTATCACTTTTACTCTTAGCGTGGAGCAATTTTTTTGATATCTTGCAAAGTATGCATTCTATAGAGATTTATTAAGAGAATAGTACTTAGAATAGGATTTTGAATAATTTTTGTAAAAAAATTCTTAAAATTCTATAATTTGTAACGCTCATACGTATAAGAAAGTCGTGTGGTGGCCACACCTCATTTTTTGAACATATAAACGGTAAAAATGAGGGATAGTGACAGTGAAATGTAAAATTTGACTCCAGCAGAAATTATGGAACAAGCGTTAGTAGCCACGAACAATTTATTACCAGCTAAATTCGCAAAGATGTACGGAAAATTTTAAGCTCAATTTATGAAACGGAATGTTCAAAAAATAATGTTTATTATGGGGTCGTTTTCTTACTCGTGTCTTAATAGCTATCATTGAATGCTCATTGCATAATATACTAATATATATTAGTATGCTAAATTAAGATACCAATAATAATAAAAGAAAATCAGCATTTTTTGTTTCTAATAAGATCTGGAACGTCATTTGTCAGAGGTCCGTTTTCTCTTCGGCTCCATGTAAGCGAAATTCCGATGGTGAGAGCCAAAATTGAATTTCTGTTTTCAGAAATGCAATAATCATTAAAAAATACCTATTTTGTAATTTGTATTTAAATTAATTAGGATTTACATATTTTTACAAGAACACACATTTAATAGTGCTATAAGAGAGCATTTTCTATTATTATGTATACGTATTTGCCTTTTAACAATTCAAGAAAATTAGAGCACGTGTTGTAGATATAGAGGCTTCAAAAATAGAAACATATTCTATTAAATTGTGGATTTTTTGGAAACCAGACATTTATTATCGTTACTATTATTAAGATTATTAAATTACTGTAAATATAAAGTATATATGATATTCATGAAGTACAAGAAAAATCCTGTTCTATCCGCCTCAAAAAACGTGCAGTCTGAATACTTTAATTGTATCTAAGACATACCTTGCGATAATAGTACCATGTTTTATAAAATTAATTTGTTCTGCAAATTATGTGGCATGTGTCGCTAAAGCAAATAACTAGAAAGTACCATAATTCTGCACGCATCTTTTAGAATAAATGAAGGTTATTTTTTGAGTTGCTAGTGAATGTCTCCATATTCACCGGGTATCTGTAATCTCCTTTATCTGTGATTTAATTGAGGCTTTGAGGTGGCTCAATTGCCTCCTACTAATTAGGTAAGCCTTTCATATGTAAATTGTCAGAGATCGTGGATGCAGTGTAATAGGATTATAGTTAACTGAAGTATACCTTTCATAGTTTTCCTATACATTATTAAACGATTATTCTAAAATTGAGAATAATATATTGTCAACACAAAACTAAAGCCAAAGAATAATAAGAAGCGAAATAAAGAAGACAAATTACAATCACATTAAGTTAGCTCATTTCCTGATTTATATATTTTCCGTGTATTTTTGGTTCATACACTCATGAGCAAAAGTATTATTTTTTTGTGGTACCTGAAAAGTTTTGTTTAGTTATGACCATTTTTGTCACAACATATATACAATACAATATATACTTTTTCGGAATAATAAGAACGTTAAAAAGAACAAAGATTTACAGATCCCCAGTTACAAAAAAAAATTTGGCGTTGAAACATTTTGTGTATTGCGTTGCTTCGGAAATAATCTTAGGTTATTGCTCTTTCAGACATACTCAAACTGTGTAGACATAAACGTCTATTCAGTACTGTCTGTGAAATGAAACATACGCCTGCCATACACATGCTAGAGGAGGCAATACGTGATATTAAATTCAACTTTAAATAAGAACCAGCTAATAACAAATTGTTTCGTTTATTTAAGAAACTTGTCTTGGTTTATAAATTTCTAATAAAAGCACTCCTTTATCAACTTCAGTTTCTGTTATTACATAAAATTAAATAGATAAGTCATAGATATGTTTACTCAACAAAGAATGAAGAAATGAGGAAAGGGTAATAAATTATTTAACATATTCGAAATATGCAATAGGTTTGCTCATGAGTGTATCATTTATTAATTTCATTATTTGTTTTATATTTGCGATTTGATTCATTTACAAGTATTGTTTTTATTTTTAGAGTGTATGTTTACTAAATTTAGTAAAAATGTCGAAGTGATTTATAAACAGTTAATAAAATCCATTATTTCTTTCACTATTTACAGAAATAGGTTGCCACCAGGCAATCTAATAAACGCGTTTAACGAAAACGTCGCCATTAAAACTAAATATCCCGACCTGTATATCTAACGCAGACTTCGAAGGTAGCCCGACTGGGCATTTTTACCTAAATAATAGAGGCCGACATTTATGTAAAAGTGCCCAAATCTATTTCAGCATAATTTTAAATCTATTTCATTATATCTTCTGAAAAATTAAATAAATATAAAATATATGCTTACTATTTGTCAGGTTTCCAGTACAATTTTTATCTTTAAAACCATTTTGAGCATATGTCAATAATTCCTTAGTATTATAAGTAGATGTGCCTGGTAATCCATATTCCTATAAATACAAAACATACCTGAAATTCATAGTACAGCTAAACATCCCTTTATATTTACCTTAATTGCCTCCAATACACCTTTCTCCCAAACAGTTGACCTCAATCTACGATTTTGATTATAAAGAGTTTTAAACTCTAAATTGAAAGACCGCATATCATTATTCTTTATCTGAAATTTTTACCATGTCATAAAATATACTAAAACAAGTAGAACGTCATTACCTGCGATACTCTGTGGTCGCCGAACCAAAATACCCAAGACTTGTTTTTGAGAGGAACTTGAAAGCTCAGGTCCTTGTGAAAAACTACAATACCTGTAACAAACATACAAGAAATTTAAATGGAAATTATTACAATAGGACTGTTAAATATTTTCTTCAACGATACTTTTCAATTTCCATCTACATATTAAGACCGCTCTACATTTCCCCATTAATTGGACAACAAAACTGACAGAAATTTACCAATTTGTTGAACTATAAATCGAAGAGATTTTATTATAGTAACTATGGAAACTAACTAATAAATCGTACAGTTTAATGATCATTTAATTGCGATATGCAAAACATGCTTTGCTGCGTATTTTCTTATAAATACTCATAAATATGTGTTTTTAAATCATCATTTTCAGGTTTTTGGAACCCCCACTTTTGAACACTTCTAGAACTAGTACGCATGTCATTTGAAAAAAAACGTTCGGACCATACAGTTCTGGAACGACGAATTCTGACAAGTAGTAGTCAATGTTTGGTCCTTCAGAACTAATTCAAGAACTGTTCGGCTGATGGGTGATATTTGGAATTTTGATAAATCTGGAGCACGCCTAATTGTCATTCGTATTAGCTTTCACATTTTTCTGGTTATGTTTATGTTAAATTTTAGTTTAGTTTTATTTTTAGTCCTTTGAATATTTGGTTTTTCATTTATTTTAATTTGTGATATTATTATAATATTTGTTTTAATTCAGTTTTATAGAACTTATTTTTACGATATCTATAGTGCATTTTGTTATATGCATTATACATTCTAAATTATTGTTCTGGAGATGTACAGTAAAACCTATTCGATTCTTATTCAGAAGAAACTGATCTCAATTTATCTATAACAGGCAATTTGATGTAGGACATACATTAATGAAATAGACATGCGAACAATCGTTTGTATGTATATATTTGTAGCAGCATGTTAAATTATCAAAATTGTAATTAGACCTATTAAATTTCAATATGTGACCGCACACTTATATGACACAAAATATTTAGAAGCTAATTGTTCTGGCTACTAAATGAAGCAGGTATTACAATAAAATTACCGACAGGTATCTACTTTAAATAAAATGAATAATTGAACGACAAAAACGGGACTTGCTCTAAACATTAAAAATTCATAGTTATATACTGATCCAGCAAAAAGGCCTCCCGTATTTCAAAAGGCAGTTACAACCACAAAGAAAGATGTAACAACACGTTGTGCTGCTACCAAATTGTAACATCACGTTGTCACCAAATTGTAACAGCCTTCACCTGTGGTATCGGAGAATGTTGTTTTCGCTGCCACCAAATGTAAACTATAGTTACATTAATTAGATATAATAATTATATTAATGTTTTTCCACTCAGGTGTAACGTGCTGTTGAGTAACGCGTCCAGCTGGTCAAGTAGCCTTGATCTCTTCAAGCGTGGGGTGTTACGGGATTGAGATAAAGAAAACATGTGTTTTGTAATAACAACTAAATATTTAATAGTGCTAAGGTACTTTTGTTATAATACAAAAACATTACAGAATTCCACAAAACATTAAACACATAAATAAAACTAAAAGAATGTACTTGGCGCTATCTTGGCCTCTGAAATCTTATATACGCAAAGCTGTAATAATCCCGCTGATGATTCTCCGTAAATTTAAGCCCAAAACTAACATTAACCACAACAAAACAAAACAAAATACACTAACGACTTACTGACCTTATTGTCATCCAGCCTATCGTCTACAACACCACAAATTAACCAAACTCACAAATCAAATATCACTCATTGGTGAGTTTAATTATTTATTACAATAGCTTGAACGCAATTTATACAACGCAGAAAAGAGAAACACATACAAAAAATTATAAAACACAATTTTACAAAAAAGAATTAAACTGGTTATACAATTATAGACAGTTCATACTCTATTAGACTGACTTCTTAACACACAACTTACAACTGCCGATTGTTTTATAGGATAACTCAAGTCGAGGTTGAGATCCTTTTCGAACTGTTGGAACTTCTGCCGGAACTCCAGGGACTTTGAAATTGTCGGAGCGGTCGGAGCGGTCGGAGCCCCGGCGGGACTCCGCCGGAAGTCTCTCGAAAACTCCCCCTTATTTTTCCTCTGCACCTAGTTTTATTAGTTTTGGTCTAATTATGTCACGCCCTGTATAGAGTTAACGAATCCATTTTTAGTTCTTATTGGTGGAAATTATTTTGCAGATGTTACTTGAAAGTACGCCTTTTACATGTACCTTCTTATTTTGGACTTGTCATTAATATAATTTGAACACAACTGTGTGTGATCTAATATTTTTTCAGTAGACGTATCAATGTCTAAAACACACTTGCCTAGAGGTCAGCCCTAACACATGTTGTTCTTCGGGTGTGGTCTGTGCTCTGTTACAACTCAGAATTCTACATACTTTCCGCATTACCAATTACTATTGACAGATTCATGCAATTTTAACAATAGAGTTTCTAAATCACCCCATAATAAACTACTTAAAACTAATGTAACGGATATCTACTGACCGTCTGCTTTAATGTGGCTGGTGCCAACAGTTCCGTATATCACTCATACGTAACAGTTTTATTTGACACACTTATACTTTCCCTTAACGGATATTTATGTATTCCTTTAAAGGTACTTGTATATTTCATTTCCCTTGACAATCTTAGAACTAATATATTGCTTTAAGCAATATGTATAAATTTCTCATTGGTCCTTGTATACAGATTGTCGTAGTTAAAAGTTAATATGCATCTTCAAATACACACACATAAACATGTACCTATGTATAAGACCGGTGGTGTGGGGAGATAGTGGGGAGATCGAGAGCGGGGACAACACATTCGTTTCGTAACTTTAGAGCGTGAACGTACATACAGTATCTGAGCAATCTCGCAAATATTAATACCGCTGAAGGAAATAGAGCGATTGATTTGGATGGCTTAAGAATGCTATCGAATGTACGAAATGGGTTTTATAATCGTTTAGGGTACTGCTTGATGCAAGAGGGACAGACATTTGAACATCTTCAACATTAAATTTTGTATAGTTCATTTAATATTTTGTTTCGTTTTAAATGTGAGAATTTTATTTAATTTTTTTATAAGAATTTTATTTTAGTTACAAATTTTATAGAGTTTTGTTTCAGTTCAATGTTAATACATCAGTTACCAAAATATTATACAAAAGCCGTAAAGAGCGTAGCAATTCCTTAAAGCAAACGTCTACACACTAACTTTCAACGTTTTGCACTAAAGCCTCGGTACCCCGGTGTCCCGATATGAACTGATCTGTACTCCCCTACTATCGTACCCCTCCAATTCATGTTTGCATGCACTTGTGTGCGTGTTTGTGTTTCCCTATATCTACTTTTATTTCAGTCAAACGGTATAGACGATAGGTGTGGTTTTAGTTTATAAGATTGCTTGTGCCGCCCTTTTTAATTTAAGGAGAGGGGTTTAGGAAATATTGACCGGAATAATATGAAAACAATAGAAAATAATTAAATAAATGCATGAAACAAAACTATAAAATTTTAACTAATAAATCGCGTAAGCCGATTTATTACATTCCTCTCCCCTTAAATCAAAGAATTGTTGCCAACAATTCTTAACAACTATTAACAAAAAGAAACGAGGGCCGTGCCACGACATGGAAATTTGCTATAGTCGTCAATTATTTCACTGATGCGAGCAAACTAAAAAAACTTAAATGTACGTCCTTTATACTAATAAATTAATTAATTTAGAAAAACAACTTTCTTGTCGTGTCACTTTACCTCTTGAATTTTTACATAGTCTTAACTAATCTTAAGGTCCCTAGTTCTTGGTATTCGTCACTATAATCGTCCCTGGCGTTCACTAAACTCTTAAGTACGCTATTCTAATTTTTCGTTGCACTACTTTTCCGTTTACTCAGGATCGGAACACTGCTGTCTTTGTACAACCCGTTGCCATTTGGCAATTTATTGTTCACTGCACTCGCGATATTCGCACAGTCTTCTTTTCCTGCTATCTATCTGCTTTCTGGAGGCTTCTCTGCGTTTAGCTTGTGTTTGCAAAACGCCATCATATGGTCAGCAACAGCTTTTACTAACTTTAGCTTTCCAACAAGGAGTCATGTGGACAACACTGATACTGGTACAACAACGTCGTTACTGAACATCATTGTTGTATTTGGAGATACATCTATGGCACATGACGAAGAGGTATTATTTATGTAGGCCCATTTTACTACGTATATGCCTGTCTGTAATATCTCACATTACACTGGTTCATTTTAACATCGAACGACTCTTCTGACCTGCACGTCTACTGTTGTATACTGAATAGATGCATATTTTCTTCTTCATGGTTGATTCCATCACTGAACTTCGTGGCATTGGAATAATGGCACCTTCTATATTTGAATCACCTAATTGATTGACATCATACCCCAATGTTGACTGAACTTCCTACTGTGAGGTTCCTAGGCTCATTCGGACATTCATCTACCATACTTCTTGCGGTTCTAGTTTAAATAATTGATAGCCGGAAAATACTCGCAGAACCCATTGCACTGTAGGGACCTTAAACTAACAAAAAAAACATACCGGGATTAACTGTTGATCCGCCAACTTATCTGTTAACCGTGTGGATCTATACTTATACATTAAAAAAACTAATTCATAGCAAATAAAATTAAATACATATACTAAACCCGTTACCTTAATTATTTTACATTATCCGCCAATATTCGGAGACTGGTTCACGGCTCTTTAATTGATATCTAGGTAATCGAGCTTCTTCTTCATCCTTTTCTTCTTCTTCTTCTTCGTCTATCTTCTTCTATATCATGCCCTTTTATTAAACATTCTGAAGCTAGCCCGTCTCTAATGATGGGGTGATAACCTTTGTTAAAGTCTAACCCTTGGGTGGTTTTTGCCTCTTCTAATCTCTCTCCTTTTTCGTCTTCTTCCTCTCGACCGTATTCGCTAATTTCCTCAACACTTTATTCGTCGTAGTATCACTTTAGCCTATTAAGGTGTACTATTTGCTCGCTGCCATCAATTATTCTTTAAACTCTCTTTCTTTTCTTTCTCTTCTTCTTCTTCTTCTTCATCTTCTACATCATGCTCCTCTGTTAGGCTTTCTTGAGACTACCAGTCTCTAATCATGGGGTAATAACCTTCGCTGTACTCTAACCCTTGGGCTGTATCTGCCTCATCTAATCTTTCTTCTTCTCCGTCTTTTTCCTCTCGAATGTATTCGCTATTTTCCTTATCACTTTCTTCGTCGTAATATCGCTTTAACATCTTCAAATGCACTATTTGCTCAATACCATCAATTATTCCTTGATTTCTATAGGTTACGGCCCCAATTTCTCAACTATTACGTATGAATCTTTCCACACTTTCGTCAGTTTCTTTTTTGTTTGCTTTTGTTTTTCCGTTATGACTGCGGGATTCCTTAGAAAAACGTATGTGAAACCTTTATATTAGGGTCACCGACATCCTTATTACATTGTAACTCTCTTGTTTTAACTAATTTGGCTAATGCGTGTCGTAAACCGTTCACAAAAATGTAAATGTAGTGATTAACCAAAGTTTTATACTAATAAATAGAACAGAAGCTTTTTTTTTTCTTAAAAAAAAACAACGGGATTTTTTCTTTTACTTTAAGTAAACTTTAAAATGAAAAATGAACCTACTACAATGAAATTTATTTGCAAATACTTCTATCATGAAACAAAATACCAAAACAACAACAACAAAAGAAGAAATAGCAATACTCATCAAAAAAAAAATTATATATATAATTACATTAAATATTTAACATACGGCATAAAACAAACATATTCTGTCTAAATTATAATTCACTTTTCAAAACAATATTTCGGTCTAGACGTTAGACCATAAATTATTACGGTCACACTATGTCAGGTAGCTGACCCTTAGTAAAAGGTCCAGATGCTACTCTTTTAACACCTAAAGGGAGAAAAAAAATCAACTTATGCAATAATACAACGCTGTTCAAGTACCTTGCACTTATTCAAAACTAATAACTATTCTTTATCTCTCTTTATTACCTATACGGTACCCGTAACTATACCTGATAATACAAAAAAAAAAAAAAGACAAGAAAAAAAGGGATATACTTCAGTTTAATGCGACTGAATTCGTATATTGATATACGCTTGAACGTGATTTATACAACGCAGAAAAGAGAAACACATACAAAAAATTATAAAACACAATTTTACAAAAAAGAATTAAACTGGTTATACAATTATAGACAGTTCATACTCTATTAGACCGACTTCTTAACACACAACTTACAACTGCCGATTGTTTTATAGGATAACTCAAGTCGAGGTTGAGATCCTTTTCGAACTGTTGGAACTTCTGCCGGAACTCCCGGGACTTTGAAATTGTCGGAACGGTCGGAGCGGTCGGAGCCCCGGCGGGACTCCGCCGAAAGTCTCTCGAAAACTCCCCCTTATTTTTCCTCTGCACCTAGTTTTATTAGTTTTGATCTAATTATGTCACGCCCTGTATAGAGTTAACGAATCCATTTTTAGTTCTTATTGGTGGAAATTATTTTGCAGATGTTACTTGAAAGTACGCCTTTTACATGTACCTTCTTATTTTGGACTTGTCATTAATATAATTTAAACACCACTGTGTGTGATCTAATATTTTTTCAGTAGACGTAAGAATGTCTAAAACACACTTGTCTAGAGGTCAGCCCTAACACATGTTGTTCTTCGGGTGTGGTCTGTGCTCTGTTACAACTCAGAATTCTACATACTTTCCGCATTACCAATTACTATTGACAGATTCATGCAATTTTAACAATAGAGTTTCTAAACCACCCCATAATAAACTACTTGAAACTAATGTAACGGATATCTACTGACCGTCTGCTTTAATGTGGCTGGTGCCAACAGTTCCGTATATCACTTATACGTAACAGTTTTATTTGACACACTTATACTTTCCCTTAACGGATATTTATGTATTCCTTTAAAGGTACTTGTATATTTCATTTCCCTTGACAATCTTAGAACTAATATATTGCTTTAAGCAATATGTATAAATTTCTCATTGGTCCTTGTATATAGACGATAGGTGTGGTTTTAGTTTATAAGATTGCTTGTGCCGCCCTTTTTAATTTAAAGAGAGGGGTTTAGGAAATATTGACCGGAATAATATAAAAACAATAGAAAATAATTAAATAAATGCATGAAACAAAACTATAAAATTTTAACTAATAAATCGCGTAAGCCGATTTATTACAAAGATACAGAAAAAATACTTTTATTTCTGAACAACAAATACTTACAAAGATACAGAAAAAATACTTTTATTTCTGAACAACAAATACTATGCTATTTTACATTACTTGATTTTAAACATAATAATCTCCGGTACATGTCGTCCTCCAATGCTGTTCTTCCTATCATTTCCGTTACAATGGTATCCACTGCCAGTGTGATTGCCTCCTTAAGTGTTTGCAGGGTTGTGAGGCGATGATTGTACATTTGCGCCTTTAAATGTCCCAAAAAAAAATCACAAGGTGATAAATCTTGTGACCTTGGGGTCAGGGACGTCTCCTCGCAAAGAGAGAAAACGTCCAGGAAACAAAAACTTGCTAGAGAACGCCGCAAAATGTGAGCTGTGGCTCTTCATGGTCCCCAACAAACTGCTTTAACTTAGGTCTCGATCATGTGACAGAGGCGATTCGAAGTAACCTTTGCCGTTAGACTATCTTCTTTAAAAAATACGGAACCCACTCACCAAATATAGGAAGGACGCACCTGGTAACTGTCATACGAGGTCGTGTGAAGTTGTCGTTGGTAAAGTTCCTGAGGGTTTTCTGCCGAATGCGAAATACTCACTCAGTAGTAATCACAAAACCTCTAAAAGCAAACTGCGTATTCGAATTGTTCGTAATTTCTGACTTTATTCATTTATTAATACATACAATATTAAGTACGACGGAGGTGCCATAAATTCTCGGTCTGATGTACAAAAGAGAAACTTGGAACAATATATGAATTTTTATTTTTAATGTAATCTCCCTTAACTTCTATACATTTATTACAACGATTAATTAATAATTCGATACCCTTGTAAAAATAATCTAAAGTTTTTCCATCAAAATGTTCTATAACAGCTGTTTGCAACTCACTGTCGTCCATAAAACTACGTCCCCTAAGGTTTTTTTTTTAAATTAGAAAACAAAAAAATCACTAGGAACCATATCCGGACTATACGGTGGATGATCCAATTCTTGGAAGCCGCATTCGCGGATGGCAGCTTGTGAAATGGGGGCAGTATGGACAGGAGCACTGTTGTGCAATAATCCCACGCCTTTCGTCAATTTTCCACGACGTTTTGCACTAATACTGCCCCTTAATTTATGCAATAAAGACGCATAATATGTGCCGTTCACACTTGTATTGCGCTCTTTAAAGTCAATTAGCAACATGCCCTCACAATCCCAGAATATTGTGGCCATCACCTTTTTCGTTGATTGTACGACGTTCGCCTTTCTGGGACGAGGTTCATCAGGTCGCCGCCATTCCATGGACTCCCTTTCGATAGAGGATCGTAAAACAACCATTGCTTCATCCCCTGTGACAATGGGCTCCAAAATCGGTTTTGGGTCGTCTCCACACATGTATAAAAACGACTGCGCACATTCGACTCGGCGTTCACGTTGAAGAGCAGAAAGAAGTCGCGGTACCCATCTAGCACTAATTTTATTCATACCCAAATGGTCATGGAGAATTCGGCCAACACTTGTTTCGGAAATGTTTGTTATCACTGCTAATTCCTTCATTTTCAAACGGCGATCTTCTAACACTAAATGTTCAATAATTGAAATTTGTTGAGGCGTTATCACTTCAATTGGTCGACCCGACCGATAAGCATCTCCCAGGGATTCTTGTCCCAAACGGCAACATTTTGCCCACTTTTTTACAGTTGAATACGAAGGATATGAATCACCGTAAACGCCGTCAAAACGTTGTTTAATGTGATAAGATGTATGCCCTTCTTTTGTTAAAAATTTAATAACCGCGCGGTACTCTATTTTCGTGACTTCACACATTTTCGTGCGCTAGTCTCGTTGGTTGACTGGTTACTAGAAACTACTAGGCTTCGAACCGTCATATTTATAGTGTACACCTCGCGTATGTGCATGCATAACGTGACGGAGTTTGAACACGTTTGAACCTATATAAGCCTGTTAGGCCGAGAATTTATGGCGCCTACCTCGTACATACAACACATAACAGATAGATGGTGCTGCTTCAAGTTATTATTACTGTTCAACACCCCCACTCACAAAAATTTGAAATCATTTATGCACTAACAACACCTAACTCTCTTAAAAATCTAATATGTTTATCAGGTGCTAGACCTTTTGTCAACAAATCAGCTGGAATCTCACTTGTTGGCAAATACTTCATAACAATTTCCCCATTTGAAACTTCTCTTGTGTAGTGATGTCTCACATCTATATGTTTTGTCCTCTTATTATACGTGTGATTTGTCAATAATTTTATTGCACTCTGATTGTCATTAAAAAGAGTAATACATTTGCCAGTTCCCGTGAGAGGGCGCTGATTTTATTTCCCGTTTTTTTCAAAAACTATACAATATATTATGAATTTCATTGATTGTATATATAGTTAAGTGTATTTAGAAAAGATACAACGTTTTACTTTTTTTTATATTTTATTATATAAAAAAATATATTTAATAACTTCCAAAAAAAACAGATAAAAAGAAAATTCGAGAAAGCGCGACGTTGTAGAGTTAATTTTCATGTACTTTAGTGTTTTTATTGTTTTTCTACCGTGAATATTAACGTCCGAAACGCATATTTTCATAATTTTTCCGTCCCCCTACACCTCTCACCGCTACCCATCCCGAACGTGAGATATCACGATGATGGGTCGTGACCACATGTCTTGATTCGAAACTGTCACACATCTGATGCAGTACAAGTTATCAATTTAAAGTTTTCGGATTTGTGAGTTCAATTCTGTTGTGATAAAACTGACAGGAAAAACATTTATAAAAGATGCTCGACCAAGGGAAGAAACCATCTTCGACTTAGTGCCAAACGTAATAATGAGGTGTGGTCGGCCACCTTCTTCTTATACGTATGAGCGTTCCATATTGTACAAAATTGTTCTAAATTGCTTTAAATAGTTTTATCTTCTTAGAAAAATAAGCCAAATTTTAAGAATTTTTTTTATATAAAAATTATTCAAAATCCTATTATAAGTATTTCTCTTCTCTTAACAAATCTTTATAGAATGCACACTGCGAGATATTCCAAAGAAATTGCTACTTACTAAGAATAAAAGTGTTGCTTCCGGTCCGAATTTTGAAAATTCACTCCAACGTCAACTCTAAATGCTTTTGTACTCTTGATAAATATATATATAGAATGCATAATTTACGATATATTTGCAAAAAATCGCTATTCGATAAGAGTAAATGTGTTACTTCCGGTCCGAATTTTGAAACTCTTTTTCATACAAAGAATATATAAAATTAAGTTCTAAATGCTTTTATACTCGTAACGAACCTGTTTAAAAAGCATGACTTGCGAAATACAATGAATTTTGTATACAACACTATCTTGGTTTAAGACTGGTGTTTTGTCCTTTTGTAAAGATTGTAATAAAGTTTATATAGGTCAAACTTCACAACTATTAAAACAAAGACTTTCACAACACAAGAATGATTGCAGGGTGGGTAAACGTTCTTGGGCATTAGCTGGGCATTTTTTGGATTTTAAACATACCTTTGATTATGATAACGTTAAAATATTAAGCAGAGATAAAAACAAAATAGTGCTTGAAATGATTTATATTAACAAAGAGACTAATTCAATTAATCACAAAACTGATACAAATAAGTGGGATATATTCCAACCTGTTACGCATTTGTGAATAGATTATATTGTTTCCAAAATATTTAATTTTTGTGTTCCAATTCATTAAAATTTCCTGTACTTCAGATCACTCAAACAGATTTAAAATAATTTCGGATATTATATTAGTTACATGGCACTTTATGTTATTCTGTAATGACATCAATATTTTTAAAGTCTGACGGAATGGTCTTAATTATTTAACATCTTATTGATTCCCATTTTAATGGTTTTTTAAAGTGTGTCACTGATATTTTAACTATATTGATATCTTTTGCCAGTGCCAACTCATTGTTGTAAGTACTATTTCAACTTCTTATGCTTCCTTTTGAGAAATTTTATAATGGTTTTTATAGCACTCCTGATGAAGCTAATAAACATTGGCGAAATATAGAGACTAAATGAACAAATTGAGTCTTATTTAATAAGGTTACACGGACCGATAACTCAGATATTTTATATATTGTTCTATTAAGTACGGTCGATATTTGTATTACCACTATATTATTATTATATTGTTATTATATTATTATTACATTAAGACAATGGTAATATATTTTCGAATTAAAAATTACTTTGTTTTGTTGGAGTTTGCAAAACGGAAGGAATGTCATTTTTGATTATTATATTTAATTCTATATACTAATAGCGGAGTAGCCATGGTTACCAAACGACCCGTAAAATCGACGAAAATCGGCAAAACTATACAAAGAACTCCTCTCGGGATACGCGAATTTGAAAGCCGCCCTTTGGCATGTGGCTACGGGCGACATTGAATTTCCGGAGACGGAGAGATTTTCTTCCTAAGTGGAGCGGTTGTAAAGATACGGGCTCTTAAAGAGGAGCGTGCACTCGGTGTTTTAACAGAAAAATGGCTTACGTCATGACGATTCACGTGACAATCAAAATATCCCGATAAACGTCAAACTGGCAGGCAAACTAAGTTGTAGCCACAGATTCAATTTTAAGCGTGAAATACGAAATTTTGATGGTTGCGAGCGCCCAACAAGACACGGGGTCTTAAAGAACGGGCTTCTCGGGATCTTTTACATGCTTATTTCGAGTTGATAATAGTACTGAAACGAAGGTACCGGCAAATTAAAGTTCGTTTGCAGACAGATTTGGTAATAAAAATGGCCGAAATACGTCACAGATTCAATGTGCATGTGATTCAATGTACTACGGTCGG
Organism: Amphimallon solstitiale; assembly: GCA_963170755.1. Taxonomy (NCBI): domain Eukaryota; kingdom Metazoa; phylum Arthropoda; class Insecta; order Coleoptera; family Scarabaeidae; genus Amphimallon; species Amphimallon solstitiale. Next base: position 64,041,468 of record OY720684.1, on the reverse strand, counting down.
ACGAAAAATATCAGATTAATTTATCCGGTCCGACAAGTTCGGCATCTCAATCTCGACATAATACACCCGTTTACTTAACATTTTTATAGATATACAGGTTGATTATTCTTTTAATGATAATATTTGAATTATTAAAATACGTTAATTCCAGAACGCGTACGCCCAGTTTCCTTATTGGGGAAAAGGATTGCTTTTAACATTTATTATTATAATGCATTGTGAACGTTTACAGGCCACCGGGTGGGGATAGGCATAATTTCGGGGTGTTCTGTGGATTGTTGTCGGAATTACTCACATTTATATTGGGGAAGTTTAAGTTTTTAATTATGTGTGGTGACTTTAATATTGACCGTTTTCAAAACAGCCTTGACTATAGAATTTTGAGTGACATTTTCGGGTCTTTTGGCTTGACGTCTTTGTTAACTGACGGCACACGCGTTTTTACGACTATTAGATACTCCAGTTCCACCGGTATTGATTATGTAGTTACTAACATGCCTCAAGCATGTCGGGCTTTTAATATTGATACTGGTTTTTCCGATCACCTTGGTCAAATTGTGGATTGTGATAGGGGTGTGGAGATTGACGAGGATGGTGACCATGAGATTGCATACCGAAGTTTCTCGCATTCGTCCATTTGTGAGTTCAAAGACTTGCTTGCGGCTGATGGCGCACCCACCGGCTTCGACGGCGCTGACGTAGATGGGGCATTTGACGTTTTCTTGGGGCACTTTCAGTGGTGCTTTAATACTGTTTTTAAAAAAAAATACAAACGATTTTCATTATCAGCCAAGAGTAGCAAAAAAAAAATACGTTTTTCTGGTGAGTTACAAGTTGAGCTATATAACCTTAGAGAACTTAATTGGCTACGCCAGAGGATGAATAACACTGAATTAACAAACAACTATAAGATTATGAAACGAAATATTAACAATAAGATCAAACATGAAAAAGAAGCGCACTATGCTGATGTAATTTATCGGTCTGACAATAACTCTAGGGCTCTCTGGCGTATTGTTAGTGATTTTAGCGGGAAGACTGGGATTAACCGCGATATTATTCTGAATTACGATGACCGTTGTGTCAAGGATTCGAAGGGGGTGGCCGACTTGTTTGGCAACTACTTTTCGTCCGTTGTCGAGTGCGATGTGAGATCTCGTTTTGGGGCCGGCAACGGCGTTGGCTGTACCACTGGTTGTATTATGCCCTGCACGATGTTTTGTGGTCCTGTCGTTGCTGGAGACATTATAGATATTATAAAGCGTTTACCCAATAAAAGAAGTACAGGTCTTGACGACATTCCAGTTAGTGTTATAAAGGCCTGTGCGATGGAGGTAGCAGAAGATCTTTCCCGCCTGGTTAATCTATCGATTACTTTGGGCAAATTCCCTACAGCATTGAAATCGTCTGCTGTAATTCCTATACATAAAAGAAATGACCGCTCCAATATTGAGAACTACAGACCTATCGCGCTAACTAGTGTCTTCTCTAAAATTATTGAAAAAATTATTGCTGATAGAATATTTAATTTTTTAAACAAGCATAATCTCATTACCCCCTGTCAGCACGGTTTTCGGAGTGGTTTCTCTACTGAGACTGGTGTTGTGGAATGTACGCAGCATATTCTTGATGAAATGGATATAGGACGATACACCGTGTTGATCTTGTTTGATCTGTCTAGAGCCTTTGATTCCGTTAATTGTCATTTTGTTAGTAGTAAGATCTATAACCTCGGAATTCGTGGGGAACTGAACGAATGGATCGTCTCATTTTTAAAGGACAGAAAAATTGTAGTTAGACTTGGTGACGTCAGATCGGAGGAATATGATATGGACGTTGGAGTTCCACAGGGCAGTGTCCTGGGTCCATTGATATTTTTATTATTTATAAATGACCTACCTAGTTACATAAACTATGGCAAAATATTTCTGTATGCTGACGATACAGCAATAGTGGTTTCCCACTCGGATCTAGAACAGCTCAACAATAATATCAATATAGTTCTACAAAGTTTTGAGGACTGGTGTTGTGCCAACAAATTAGTAATCAACCATGATAAGACGGTTATTATTGAATTTTTCAACAGACATAGAACACGATCAGGATTAGACATAACATTTAATAATCAAACTATTGAGATCTCTAGAAATTGTAAATTCTTAGGTACAATTCTTGATGAAAATATGTCATGGGAAAACCAGGTTGATTACGTGTGCGGTAGACTGCAGAGGGCATATTATGTTTTGCACACTTTGAAAAACATCTTGAATGCCGAGTCCCTTCTCAGCGTTTATTATGCTTATGCCTACTCTATAATTTCCTATAATATTATTGTCTGGGGCCAAGCGAGGGATATACAAAGGGTGTTTCTTCTGCAAAAGCGTATCATCAGACTTGTTTTTGATTTGCCCTACCATGAGTCTTGTAGGAGCACCTTCCGCTCAAAGAGAATATTTACTGTTACCTCTGTCTATGCTTATAAATTACTAACATATATTTTTAATAACAAACATAGATTTTCAGTAATAAGTGAGAAGCATAATTACAGGACTCGTAATAGAAATAACTTAGTTGTGGACAGATCGTATCACTTATTTCATCAAAAGTCCCCATTCATAACTGGCTTTACAATTTTTAATAAGTTGCCAATGCACATGCGGGACTCGGGTCTGGCAAACTTTAAGAAACTGTTGAGAGAATTTCTAATTAACCACAGTTTCTATAGTATGGCAGAGCTCCATGCACGGTTGCCATAGTCGTATTGTACATTTAGTATATTTATGTATTGTGGTTTATATCTATGTATGTATATATATGTTTTTGCTATTTGTACTCTGTATTGACGAAGTCTATATCCAGTGGATCTTGAGACTAATAAAGTATTATTATTAAAGTATTATTATTATATGCCCTTATGGCATAATTCTATTTAAACGATTACGCATACAAGCAGAGTGGACGGAGCTAGCTGAAATCAATTTTTCTCTTCTGATTAAAGTAAAATTCGGCACATGGGAGTTTTTGTGGTGTCATTGATCACGTATCCAAAGTCGAAATGTCAAAATAAAACAAAATGGCCGAAGGATTTTTTGAAAATTGACGTATGAATGTAAAATTTTAGATACAGGGGTGTCTTAGGTCGCCGATCACAAATCCAAAATCAAAATGTCAAAAAAAAACAGAATGCGGAAATTTTTTTTGATAATTGACGTATGAATGTAAAATTTTTGATACGGGGGTTTTGGGGGTCACCGATCACGATTCCAAAGTCAAAATGTCAAAAAAAAAAATGGCGGAAGATTTTTTGAAAATTGACGTATGAATGTAAAATTTTAGATACGGGGGTTTTGGTGGTCTCCGATCACAAATCCAAAATCAAAATGTCACAAAAAAAATGGCGGACGAGTTTTTTGAAAATTAACGTATGAATGTGAAATTTTAGATACGGGGGTGTCTTAGGTCGCCGATCACGAATCCATAGTCAAAATGTCAAAAAAAACAAAATGGCGGAAGATTTTTTTTGAAAATTGACGTATTAATGTGAAATTTTAGATACGGGGGTGGCTTAGGTCACCGATCACGAATGCATAATCAAAATGTCAAAAAAAAAATGGCGGAAGATTTTTTGAAAATTGACGTATAAATGTGAAATTTTAGATACGGGGGTGTCTTAGGTCGCCGATCAGAAATCCAAAATCAAAATGTCAAAAAAAACAAAATGGCGGAAGAATTTTTTGAAAATTGACGTATGAATGTGAAATTTTAGATACGGGGGTTTTGGGAGTCGCCGATCACGAATCCAAAGTCAAAATGTCAAAAAAAACAAAATGGTGGATGATTTTTTTGAAAATTGACGTATGAATGTGAAATTTTAGATACGGGGGTTTTGGGGATCGCCGATCACGATTCCAAAGTCAAAATGTCAAAAAAAAAATGGCGGAAGATTTTTTTTAAAATTGACGTATGAATGTGAAATTTTAGATACGGGGGTGTCTTAGGTCGCCGATCACGAATTTCATTTTTATTGTTGAAATTGAATATAAATGAATTAAATCTACAAGTGATTGTACGAAAGAAGCAAAATTCAAGCACCCTGAACGTTTGTTTAATATATCTGTATGTCAACAATTGATCCTGTTCGCTTTATAATGTAATTATTTTAGGTTAAACGTGATATTGTTGAGCGAAATTTTATACACGGTTCTTACAATAATAAATGCAAATATTTAAAATATCATTAGATATGGAAAGAGAACAGAATCTGTCTATTCTTTGCACACAGCCAATACAGTGTACATACATAATAACAACAATTCTGTCATTTTATTAGTGAAATAAGTTTATGTGTGACTAGCATATAAATCAAAGAATCAGATTAATTTATTGCTATTAATAAACGACTCAAACGTTCCTACAAATGGATAGTAGGAAGGAATTAGAATTTTAACACGACTATTTGTGTACAGAAGGTTCAACACTTTTCTACACTAACAATTATTGATCCTTTTTAGATTAGCGAAATTGTCTTCTAGGAACAACATGGTTTTTGAATAATTAAATGCCAATGATGAAAGTAACCTTTTACAGAATCTGCCCATTCATTGCACACTACAGACAAGTTAATAGCAAAATCAACTACATCATTTTTATTAATGAAATTGAACATAAAAGAATTAAATCTACAAGTGATTGTACGAAAGAAGCAGAATTCAAGCACACTGAACGTTTAATATGTCTGTATGGTAACAATTGATCCTGTTCGCTTTATAATGTAATTATTTTAGGTTAAATGTTATATTGTTGAGTGAAATTTTATACACGGTTCTTACAATAATAAATGCAAATGATTAAAATATCATTAGATATGGAAAGAGAACAGAATCTGTCTATTCTTTGCACACAGCCAATACAGTGTATATACATAATAACAAGAATTCTGTCTTTTTATTAGTGAAATAAGCTTTTGTGTGACTAGCATATAAATCAAAGAATCAAATTAAGTTTTGAATAATCTTGCAAATGATTATTACATTAAGTGATTATTTTCACGCACAACGGTAAATTAGAGCAGAAACAGGCTCGAAAGTATTGTTAGTTGCAACTCGACTAGAAGCAATTTTTTTGCCTCAATGATACAATAAAATTAAAAGCGTAAACAACAATTCAAAAGCAAATAATAGGCATAAAGGCCGAAATGAAGAGATCTGAGAATCCCAGAAATGTACTTATTACATTGATAATTTAATAACATCACTACTCAACAGAAGCAGGCAAAAATAATAGAGTCTATGATATAAGTAAATTCACTCATTTCTATTTCAGAAAAATTTAACTCTTGCGTATTAATTTGCAATTAACATTACATTTCTTACCAATTCATAGGACATCAATTATAGTAGCGCAACACAGATACTTGCAATTATTCAACGAGCCCTTTCAATTGGTTAGAGATGCCATTTGTACGATTTAGAGAGAGGGCCAGATCGTTATTGATGGAGTAGTATTTCTATTCGGTTACGGAATACAGTGAATATATGAGAAGAAAGAATAATTTGATTTATTGTATTAATATTATTTATATTTGTCATTGGAATTATACGGAAATACTAAGATAATAAAAATTAACAGGTATTTCAGTGATGAAGATATAGTTAGTACTTAAAAATTCTAAATGTCCAAAATAGAATTTAGTAATATCTAGGAATTGGTGAATAACGTATCTTTTTAAATATTAGTAGATAGATTATTTATTTTTTAATGCCCCGTAGTTTTAAATGCCAGTTTTGTTGAAATAGATCAGTTTATAATTATTAATTACCAGTTCTAACGACAATATGGTTTAGATCAACAAACAAGCATCAAGGTATATAATTTGACTTTGCTTTCTCGCATTAAAAAATATGGATATACTAAAAAATTGTGGTTTGTATTTGAATTGTTTAACAAATTTTTGGTATATATTAAGTGCCCGAACAATTTGTGCAGTGCAGTGTGTTACAAATTTCATGATATATTTTGGAATATTTCAGTAACTTTCTGCTATAATTCAAATGGTAATCTTTCACTTTCAACTTTTTCATTCTTTTAGATATATAGTCATTCATTGGTCGCATTCAGCAGACACAACAGTTCACTGATCGGATTTAAAGGATGTATTGTCGGTTAACAAAAACTCTTAGGAAACGCTGTTGCCTTAGCCACTATCAACATTCTAAAATTTAAATATGTATTTTGAATGTACTCAGCTACAATATATTTTAAATTAACAGCTGTCACTTGACATTATACATGTATATACATTTTAGCGATGAAATTTACATTAGGAAATATTCAGATATTATATATTAACTCTCAAAGTTGGCAAAATTTACATCATAACACAGTTTCAGAAACTTTATTTTAAAAACTAATTCCAGTCAAGCATATATTGAATATATTGAGCCTTTATTTATTTGTGTTTTAAATTTCGTTTTGATATTTCGTAAATGAAAGCGGTACTATTGTTTAAACGAAACCACGTAAAATCCAGAATTTACATTAGCGCATGTGGCGCCACCTCCTTACGTCCTACTACACGACAGTTAATCGGCATCTCTGCGTAAGGCCCCTTAGCCGAGTGGGTATTTTGAACGGGATTGCAAAAACCGGCCCTTACACTAAAAACTACGCCGAAACTTAATGCAGAAAAACAATTATTATTGTTTATTCGGTTTAATTTGTATGATTCTAATATATGGCAGCAGTGAAAAGTACCAAATAGAAGGTGATCATATAAACGAGAACGGTCCTGTCCAGCCAACACTCAACTGTTGTCAAGTGAAGAGTAGGAGCGGGAACGCCTCCCAATCCGTTTGCTGAATGCGACCAATATTACTGATGCACTGGAGGCTTGGTCAACAGATCGCGTAACATTGATTTGAAATTGAAAATCAAATCTATTGCAAACTATGAAAACACTTATTTTTTTAATCACTTAATTTATTTTTTTCTTAACGATAATAGATTCGAAAACATCAGAATCATATTGTACACTGTCTCAATGAAAATGTTGCGCTCATTGAGATCATTGTCTCCTTCGATACTTCAACATGACTTATGTTTAACATTAATTACCTTTCTCGCTCTTGAGTGTGTACCAGTTTGTGTAAAAAACACAGTTCGAGAAGAATTTTAAATAAAATATACTATTGTTTATAAAAGTGGACATTCTAAAAAGCGTCATGCCAGTAATCGCTTTTTACAGGAAAGGCGCTTCAACAGGTCTTCAATTTAAAACTTGGGCTTTTTTACTTTTATTATTATTTCGTGCTCCTTTATTAACGATAGTGGATTTTGAAAAGGTTGACAGGCTTTTACACTTTCACATCAAAATAGTATTGGAAACTGTCTTAATGAACATGTTGGGCTTTTTGAGCTCATTGTGCCTTTGGATACCTTAACACGACTTATGTTTAACATTAAATTACCTTTTTCGCTCTTGAGTGTGTACCGTTTTGTGTCAACAACAGTTCGAGAAGAATTTTAAATAAATGTCCTGTTGTCTTAACAAAATATATGTATGTACAGGGGTGTTTCAAAAGTTTATAAAAGTGAATATTCTAAAAAGCGTCATGCCAGTGATCGCCTTTTACAGGAAAAGCGCTTTAATAGGGCTTAAATTTAAAACTTGGGCATTTTACTTTTATTATTATTTCGTGTTCCTTTATTAACGATAGTGGATTTCGAAAAGGTTGACGGGCTTTTACACTTTCACATCAAAATAGTATTGTAAACTGCCTTAATGAACAATGGGCTTGTTGATCTCATTGTATCTTTGGATACCTAAACATAACTTATGGTTAAAATTAAATTACCTTTCTCGCTCTTGAGTGTGTACCGGTTTGTGTTAAAAACAGTTCGAGAAGAATTTTAAATAAAACGTCCTATTGGCAATAGTGGACATTCTAAAAAGCGTCATGCCAGTGATCGCTTTTTACAGGAAAGGCGCTTCAATTTAAAACTTGGGCTTTTTACTTTTTTATTGTTTTGTGCTCCTTTATTAACGATAGTGGATTTCAAAAAGGATGACAGGCTTTTACACTTTCACCTCAAAATAGCAATGTATACTGTCTTAATAAAAATGTTGCGCTTCTTTATCGCATTGTGTCTTTGCATACTTTAACACGACTTATGTTTAAACATTAAGTTACCTTTCTCGCTCTTGAGTGTGTACAGATTTATGTCAAAAACAGTTGGAGAAGAATTTTAAATAAAATATCCTACTGGCCTAACAATATATGTGTATATACAGGGACGCTTCAAAAGTTTACAACAGTAGACATTCTAAAAAGCGTTTTTTACAGGAAAGGCGCTTCAATAGGGCTTAAATTTAAAACTTGGGCTTTTTACTTTTATTATTATTTTATGCTTTTTTCTTAACGAGGGTAGACTTCGAAAAGGTTGACATGCTTTTTCACTATCACATCAAAATAGTATTGTAAACTGTCTCGATGAAAATGTGCTCTTGCAGATCATTGTTTCTTTAAATACTTTAACATGAACTATGTTTAACATTAAATTACCTTTCTCGCTCTTGAGTGTGTACAGGTTTGTGTAAAAAACAGTTCGAGAAGCATTTTAAATAAAACATACTATTGGCTTCACAAGATATATGTATATACAGGGGTTCTTCAAAAGTTAATAAAATAGGACATTCTAAAAAGCCATGACAGTGATTGCTTTTTACAGGAAACTGTAAAGAAACTGTAAGGGGCGCGAAAAGCGCGGTTCATGCTAAGAGAGATTGGCGGACAGCTGTAAGCGGACGCGAAAAGGCGATTCAAACTCGAAGAGATTGTGGACAGCTAGTTATACTCTCTAAAAGCGCACGGCCGTTTCGTGTTAATGTCTTGTGAAAATACGGCTTAACCGAACGGGCAGAATCGCGCTAAATCGGACGCACGGGGCGCAGTACTTGTCCCAGGATACGTGGAATTAAAAGTCGTCTCTTGGCGTGGACGTTCTGACATCTTTAAATTTCCGGTCGACGAAGAGATTTTCCTTTTTAGCGGACCGCGAGCGGAGATACGGGCCGCCAAAGAGGACCATGCGAAACGCTCGTGATGAACAATTAAGAATAGCCACACTTATGTAAAGTTTTTTCCGTAGATATACATGTGCCACGCCCGATGAAGCTTCTCGGTCGCTCCGACTCTCGCATCTGTATAAACATATGTACACATCGGTGGTCTCTCGCTTCTCCACCACGGTTTATTATACATACTAAAAGCGCAAGGCCGTTTCGTGTTAATGTCTTGTGAAAACACGGCTTAACCGAACGGGCAAAATCGGGCTAAATGGGATGCACGGGGCGCAGTACTTGTCCGAGGATACGTGGAATTAAAAGTTGTCTCTTCGCGTGGACGTTCTGACATCTTTAAATTTCCGGTCGACGAAGAGATTTTCCTTTTTACCGGACCGCGAGCGGAGATACCCGCCAAAGAGGAGCGGGCGAAACGCTCGTGATGAAAAATTAAGAATAGCCACACTTATGTAAAGTTGTTTCCAAACGTATATATGTGCCACACCCGAAACACTTCTCGGTCGGTTCGGACGACTCTCGCATAAATATACAAACACCCGCTTCTCGCTTCGGACGTCGAGTCATACATACGTACATCGGTGGTCTCTCGCTTCTCCACCACGGTTCACGTATTTATTCAGAAAATAAATATACAATATTTCGCGTATTTATTCTAGATTTCAATTTAATTGAAATCAAATACCTCTAGTTATACATACTAAAAGTGCACGGCCGTTTCGTGTTATTGTCTTGTGAAAAGACGGCTTAACCGAACGGGCAAAATCGCGCTAAATGGGATGCACGGGGCGCAGTACTTGTCCGAGGATACGTGGAATTAAAAGTTGTCTCTTCGCGTGGACGTTCTGACATCTTTAAATTTCCGGTCGACGAAGAGATTTTCCTTTTTAGCGGACCGCAAGCGGAGATACGGGCCGCCAAAGAGGAGCGTGCGAAACGCTCGTGATGAAAAATTAAGAAGAGCCACACTTATGTAAAGTTGTTTCCAAACGTATACCGGGTCGTCCAAAAGTCTGGATTCACGTGGATTTTGAGTAAACTATTCACTTTTTTGGAAAACTGAATTCTGTATCTTGAATGGGAATAAAATTGCAACTCAATAGTATTTTTTATTTCAAAAAAATTGTTTATAATTTTGAGATAAAGTTAATAACAATGTTTTTTTAAATGGAAACCTACCGTGATTTTTATTTCAGAGAGAGTACTTTCGATAAGAATTGCATTGGCATAGAAATTTTGGCTATAAACCTTACGATTATTGTTTAAATTAATATTAAATTTTCGATCCGAACACTCGTTCGCGCTTGTTCGGAAAATACACGAACGTGTCTTCTCTTACCACGTTTCCAACTGTAGGCATGGGTCCACCCCCTAATAAAGCATTCTATTGAAGGCGTTACGTTTATCTTGAATGAAAGCATTTTTTTTTTATAAAATGGAGATCTACCGCTTTTTGTCGCCGTATCCCACCATAATTAGAATTTCTATCCGTTCTCTCTCTACCAGTTCCATATTTACGCAAATTGTTCAAAATCACAGATCACAAAAATAATAGATAAAGTCAATACCAAAACAACACAATTAACAACAAACAAAACGTTCAAGAAAACAGAAAATAAAAATTCAAATTCGCTCCGTAAACGTACACTAGTAATACCAAAAACAGAATGAGATAAGATTTGGACCTTCCAAGTGTCTAAAAACGGAAAAAGACCATAAAATTATTTTTTATTAAACTACGTTGTACTTTCTCATAACGTTTAAATATCGTAATCGCGGTAGATCTCCATTTTATAAAAAAAAAATGCTTTCATTCAAGATAAACGTAACGCCTTCAATAGAATGCTTTATTAGGGGGTGGACCCATGCCTACAGTTGGAAACGTGGTAAGAGAAGACACGTTCGTGTATTTTCCGAACAAGCGCGAACGAGTGTTCGGATCGAAAATTTAATATTAATTTAAACAATAATCGTAAGGTTTATAGCCAAAATTTCTATGCCAATGCAATTCTTATCGAAAGTACTCTCTCTGAAATAAAAATCACGGTAGGTTTCCATTTAAAAAAACATTGTTATTAACTTTATCTCAAAATTATAAACAATTTTTTTGAAATAAAAAATACTATTGAGTTGCAATTTTATTCCCATTCAAGATACAGAATTCAGTTTTCCAAAAAAGTGAATAGTTTACTCAAAATCCACGTGAATCCAGACTTTTGGACGACCCGGTATATGTGCCACACCCTAAACACTTCTCGGTCGTTTGGGACGACTCTCGCATATGTACATGTATAAATATACAAACACCCGCTTCTCGCTTCGGACGTCGAGTCATACATACTACTATGGTTTTTTATATATCATGGATAAGTAAAATTAAATAAATTGATTTATTTCAAATTTATTTTTCTGTGGGGCAAATGTTTTGGTACACACTGTATATTGGTTTCTGTTTAAGAATTTGGGAGGTATAGTAGTCTTTTGGTAATCTGTGTATATTAATATTTATTTTGTTGTTATTTGAATTTAAAAGAAAAGATGCCAGAAAGATTATTTACGCTCAACTTGATATTTATGATATAGTATACATGTGCGGAATGTTATTGAGACGTGGTAGGGATGCGTGACTTTCACTTGTCCTGTGGTGAATAAAGAAAGACATTAGATCTTGATCTCCCGCGAAGTGCACTTCTTGAATTAGAGATATTTTTGGTTGAATATTAAAATGAATATTGTTATAAAAATTTGCTTATAAGGAGACGAGATTTAATCAAGTTTGTGAATTAGTTTATTGCTGTTATACAAGTTAAGTATTTACTTTTAAGAAAGAGAATGCATTCTTTATTATAATAAGAGAAAATTTTAATATTATAAAAGTAGACTCATATCCGTCATTTTGTTTTCCTGCACGTGTTTGAAAATATTTTATATTTATTGAGAAGCTATTAAAGTAGATAATTTTCTTTACTGTATCAGTTTGCTATAATTTGATGTATTTTAATTATAAGTATTTAATTTATTTATTTTAAGTAATTATTATTTTGTATGGACTTTGTGATTTATTTTCAGTAATTAATAAGGTAAATTTTGTCGCGTTTGTCAGTACAAGTTTTTTTTATCCTATCTGGTCAATTAGTGGGTAGGGTTTTTTCTTGAGTATTTGTTAACTAAAGTTTTTTTTTTTTGTTTTTTTGTAATAAATAAATTATATCTGATCTGTTTTTCACTTTTATTAAAGATTTTAGAAAAGATAATTAAATAATTATTTCATTTTTTTGTCTTCAAGTAATTTGTTGTTTTTTTATACTGTTTCCTAAGATCACGATTCCTGACGTGAACATTGTACAGTCTCGCCGAGGGAACCTGAGAGAGAGAATTTTGTTTTATGAGCTAGATCATGGCAACTCTATAACAATTGTACTAATATCATAGCACAATTAAATTGGCTGAACCAACGTGGGGCAGAAAAGCAATTATTTTGGCGGCAACCAAAGTGTGGCAGAAAAGCAATTAAATTGGCTGAAACAACGTGGGGCAGAAAAGCAATTATTTTGGCGGCAACCAAAGTGTGGCGGAAAAAAGCAATTATTTTGGCTGAAACAACGTGGTTTGAAAATGGAAGGAAGTGGAAATTTACAAGGCGCTCAACAAAAATTGGGATGTGTTAAACAAAATGGAGGGAGAAAAGAAAATGGAATGGAGGCAACCAGCAGGGTATGAGAGTGATGAGTCGCAGGAGCAGAGCCAGGGTATGGAGTCTATCTTAAAGAAAAAAAGAAGAAGGAGAGAATAAAATGTTGATGGAAATGATATTGGAAATGGGAGAAAGAATGGACAAGATGGAAGAAAGGATGCAAAGAAATTTTGAGGTATTTATGGCAAAGTTTGGACAGGTGGATGGACAAATAAAGAAAATAGAAGAAAATAAACAAGATATTGAAGAATTAAAAATTAAAGTTGATGTAATGAAAGAAGAAATGTTAAAAAGAATGAATATTATTGAAGATAAATGCATAAAAGTGCTACAGAGAAATGTATTAAATGGAAAAGAAATGGAAAAGGTGGAAGAGAAGATAACAGCAATAAAAAATGAACAAAGTCGTGGAAATGGTGAAATAATAAAATATATTCCGATGCCAGTAGCAGATGATGCTTTGCCTAAGTTTTATGGATCAACATCAATAAATCCGATGGGTTTTCTGAAGAATTTGAAGGCGTGTTTGGAGAATGTTCCAGGAGATGGTAGAAAGCTGCAGATGGTGAGAAATTGTTTGAAGGACGATGCTCTTATCTGGTGGGACATGATTTCTGACGAGGTGATGACGTTCGAGGATTACACAGCAGTATTGGGGACAGATGACACAAATGAGGGTGAGAAAAGATTTATTATTTGGTAATTTTAAGAAAGGAGGTTCAGATAATCGTGAGACATATATAATAAAAAAATATTTAATTTTAAAATATTTAACTCCTGCTATGCTAGAAATTGATTTGGTTACACAATTAGCATGTCATTTTGATGTTGAAGTAAGTCAGGCAGTGGCCATACAAAATATAAAGACCATTAGTCAATTTATAGAATTATTGAGGAGATTAGATGATGCTGAGTATGGAAATAGATTTCAAAGTTTTAATATGTTAAAATATGATAGAAATGGTATAAGATATAGAGAGCAAAGAAATTTTAATGATAGAGAAAGAAATTCACACAATTATAACATGACAAATAGATTTGTGAGACCACAGGTAGAAAATAGAAATGTAAATTGGAATAGAGAGAATGATAGAGCATGTCAATTAAGAGAGGAAAATATAAATCGTAATTATATACAGAATGAAAGAGTAAATAAAAATTTTTCATATAATGGTACTAAAAAAGAAAATAGTAGAGAAAATGTAGAGAGAGAGGAAAAGGCAAAGTATCAGGATTTTTAGATGGGCCAACCAAAGAGATAATTAGTATGAATGCAATGATGGATAATGATTCAGATAGTTTAGATAATAAGATGTTGCCACATATAAAAGTTACTATGGGAGGAGTGAAAGTAAATTGTTTAGTTGATACGGGGAGTGAAATTTCAATCTTGGATGATCAAATAATAAAAAAAATTAGAAAGTATGAATGCAGGTAAATATATACCTACAAGAAAAATTACAATTGTGTCTGCGACGAAAAAGATAATAGCAATGGTAAATAAAATTTATGTAGTTGAATTTATGGTAAAAGATAATAAGTTTTTGGGAGAATTTATGTCAGCCGAAGGTTTACAAATAGATGGTATTATTGGAATGGACCTGTTAGAAAAAATAAAGGCAGTAATAGACATTGAAAGAAAATGTATGGTGGTCGAGAATCAAGTAGTTTCTTGGTTTCAGCAGGATGAAGTAGATGAAGAAAATGAAAAGGTTATAAATAATATGGAAATGGTATATGAAGTAAAAGAAGTTATAAATAGTATAAATGGTGAAAATTATGAAGAGGTTGAAGAGGTTAAAGAAATAGAGTCCAATAATATGTGTATCGAGGTGCCTGAAGATGTAGATTTACTTGAAATTAATGTTGAAGAAAAATATAAAGAAAATATCAAAGATATGATAAAGAAGAATATTTCCTTGGTAGATAAATTTCCCTGTATTGCTGAAAATTATGTACATTCATTAGAAGTAGATGAGTCGAGACCATTTAAAATTAAAAATTATCCAATTCCCAAAAATATGCAAGAGAAGGTGAGAGAAGAAGTAAGAAAGATGTTGCGAGATGGTGTTATTGAGAGAGGTGTCACCAGGTATGTCAATCCGCTGGTGGTGGTTCAAAAGAAGTGTGGAGATATTCGCTTATGTTTGGACGCCAGAAGGTTGAATGATCGTACCAAGATGCAATTTGAGACTCCTGTAACTGTGGAAACGTTATTATCTAAGTGCAACGACGCTAGGATTTATACTAAGTTGGATCTAAAAAGTTCTTTTTGGTTGGTGCCTTTAGAAAGAAAGAGTAGAAAATATTGTGGTTTTATGGTAGATGGAGCTGTATACCAATTTAAAGTGGTACCATATGGACTAAGTAGCTCGTCTGCTGCTTTAATTAGAGCAATGCAACAAATTTTAGAACCTTATGAATCGTTTGTATCCTATTATATAGATGATATTTTAATATTTAGCAAGACAATAGAAGAACACATGGAACATTTAAGAAAGGTTATAGAGGTATTAGCAAATAATGGTTTAAAAATTAATATTAAGAAATGTGAGTTTTTTAAAAAGGAAATTAAATTCCTTGGATATAATTTAAGTTTAAAATATGTCAGTGTGGATGATTCTAGGCTGGAGGTTATAAAAAATTATCCTAGACCTAAGAATGTGAAAATGTTGAGAGGTTTTCTTGGTATTGTGGGTTATTATAAAAGATTTGTTCCTTATTTGGCAAAATTATGTGCACCATTGTATGAATTATTAAGAAAGAATGAAAAATTTATTTGGTCTAAAGAAAGAATAGATGCTTTTGAAAAGGTTAAGAATGAATGTTATAATAGTTTGTTATTAGTACTGCCTGATTTTTCTAAAGAATTTTTATTAAGAGTTGATGCTAGTGATTCTGCTATAAGTGGAGTTTTAATTCAGTTAGATGATGAGGGAAATGAAGAGCCTATTTGTTTCATTTCAAGGCTATTAAAAAAATATGAATTAAGATATACAGTGGGAGAAAAAGAGTTACTTGCTGTTGTGCATGCTGTAAATAAATTACGTTTTTATTTGTTGGCTAAAAAAAATATTGTAGAATCAGATCATGCGGCGTTGACGTCACTTTTGTCAACTAGATTTTCAAATAATCGAATATATAGATGGTCTTTGTTGTTATCAGAATATTCATTTCAAATTAGACATATCAGAGGTGTTCTAAATGTTACCGCTGATGCTTTAACAAGAATGTACAATATAAAAAGTAACTTCAATCATGTCGAGTTAAATGCTTATAATAGATATGCAGCTGAGGGAATGTTTGACTATGTTGAGATCCATCAGGTCCAGCAGGATGAATGTTTTGATCATATTAAAGAGGAATTGCGAAATGTGGGGAATTATAAAGATTATATTTTTCATGATGGGCTTATTAAAAAACAGATTCGTGATCAGTATAATGTGGTTGTAAATGAAATGTATGCTCGTCAAGCAATGTCTATTATTCATAATGAACTGGGACATATTGGGACTAGGAAAGTTTGGTTAACTTTTAGAGAAGCTTTTTATGCTGTTAAGGATAGAAGTATTGCGAAAAGGGTGGTAAGGAATTGTAATGAATGTTATTTTGGAAAGCATAAAAATCGCACATTGCAACATGATATAAAAAGTATAATAGTGAATAATAAATTGGATTTAGCAGCGATTGATTTCTTAGGAAATTTAATACCAGGAGATTATGGGTATAGAAATATATTTGTTATGGTGGATATTTTTACTAAATTTGTTAGGCTGTTTCCCACTACAAAATACAATTCTGAGATTGCACTTTTATGTATTAATAACTTCGTACAAAATCAAGGAAAAATGAGACGAATTTTGGCAGATAATGCTAGTTACTTTACTAATGATAGATTTATAAATGCTTTAAATGAACAAAATATTAATGTATGTTTTTCTTCGATACGCCATCCATGTGCCAATCCATGTGAGCGGTATATTCAAGAGGTAATCAAATTTTTGAGGATGAAAACCCATGAACACCATGTAGGCTGGGTCCAGTATGTCCAACAGATAGAAGATTCCATGAACAATTCGCCCAATACCCTTACTGAAGAATGTCCAGCGACTTTGATGAATGGAATGACTCATAGTCGGCCCTGGGATTTGCATGGAGAAGTTGTTCATAATCTAGAAGAGAGAAATAATTTTGTTCGAGGAAGACTACAAAGGCAAGGGGAGATGTATGTGCGCCGAGAAAATAAAAAAATCAAAGAAAGAACTAGGTTTAATATTGGTGATACAGTTATTGTTAGAAGATACAGGGTTGCCAGAAGAAATCAACAAAAGTGTGCTAAATTGGATCTTCCTTATTGTGGTCCGTATATTATAACAAGAATATTTAATAATGTCACATATGAGCTCTATTCAATGGATGGACGCATTAAGAAGGGACGATATCACATTAGTATGCTTCATCCATATTTGAACAATCCTTAAGAAGATTGTGAGGTACTATACAAATATATTCTGTGTGCGGAGAAGGGTTTTAAATTTTACATTATATTGTATTTGGAGAAAACATTAGAGATAGTAAGATGTTGTGTGCGGAAAATAAAAATTTCTGAAATCTTTGCTTTGCACAGATTTAATAATTAATTAATAATTTATTTTGGAGATATGCTATGGTTTTTTATATATCATGGATAAGTAAAATTAAATAAATTGATTTATTTCAAATTTATTTTTCTGTGGGGCAAATGTTTTGGTACACACTGTATATTGGTTTCTGTTTAAGAATTTGGGAGGTATAGTAGTCTTTTGGTAATCTGTGTATATTAATATTTATTTTGTTGTTATTTGAATTTAAAAGAAAAGATGCCAGAAAGATTATTTACGCTCAACTTGATATTTATGATATAGTATACATGTGCGGAATGTTATTGAGACGTGGTAGGGATGCGTGACTTTCACTTGTCCTGTGGTGAATAAAGAAAGACATTAGATCTTGATCTCCCGCGAAGTGCACTTCTTGAATTAGAGATATTTTTGGTTGAATATTAAAATGAAAATTGTTATAAAAATTTGCTTATAAGGAGACGAGATTTAATCAAGTTTGTGAATTAGTTTATTGCTGTTACACAAGTTAAGTATTTACTTTTAAGAAAGAGAATGCATTCTTTATTATAATAAGAGAAAATTTTAATATTATAGAAAGTAGACTCATATCCGTCATTTTGTTTTCCTGCACGTGTTTGAAAATATTTTATATTTATTGAGAAGCTATTAAAGTAGATAATTTTCTTTACTGTATCAGTTTGCTATAATTTGATGTATTTTAATTATAAGTATTTAATTTATTTATTTTAAGTAATTATTATTTTGTATGGACTTTGTGATTTATTTTCAGTAATTAATAAGGTAAATTTTGTCGCGTTTGTCAGTACAAGTTTTTTTTATCCTATCTGGTCAATTAGTGGGTAGGGTTTTTTCTTGAGTATTTGTTAACTAAAGTTTTTTTTTTTTTGTAATAAATAAATTATATCTGATCTGTTTTTCACTTTTATTAAAGATTTTAGAAAAGATAATTAAATAATTATTTCATTTTTTTGTCTTCAAGTAATTTGTTGTTTTTTTATACTGTTTCCTAAGATCACGATTCCTGACGTGAACATTGTACAGTCTCGCCGAGGGAACCTGAGAGAGAGAGAATTTTGTTTTATGAGCTAGATCGTGGCAACCCTATAACAATTGTACTAATATCATAGCAATACGTACATCGGTGGTCTCTCGCTTCTCCACCACGGTTCACGTATATATTCAGAAAATACTCTATAAAAGCGCACGGCCGTTTCGTGTTAATGTCTTGTGAAAAGACGGCTTAACTGAACGGGCTAAATGGGATGCACGGGGCGCAGTACTTGTCCGAGGATACCTGGAATTAAAAGTTGTCTCTTCGCGTGGACTTTCTGACATCTTTCAATTTCCGGTCGACGAAGAGATTTTCCTTTTTAGCGGACCGCGAGCGGAGATACGGGCCGCCAAAGAGGAGCGTGCGAAACGCTCGTGATGAAAAATTAAGAATAGCCACACTTATGTAAAGTTGTTTCCAAACGTATATATGTGCCACACCCGAAACACTTCTCGGTCGGTTCGGACGACTCTCGCATAAATATACAAACACCCGCTTCTCGCTTCGGACGTCGAGTCATACATACGTACATCGGTGGTCTCTCGCTTCTCCACCACGGTTCACATATTTATTCAGAAAATAAATATACAATATTTCGTGTATTTATTCTAGATTTCAATTTAATTGAAACTATTATACATACTAAAAGCACACGGCCGTTTCGTGTTAATGTCTTGTGAAAAGACGGCTTAACCGAACGGGCAAAATCGGGCTAAATGGGATGCACGGGGCGCAGTACTTGTCCGAGGATACGCGGAATTAAAAGTTGTCTCTTCGCGTGGACGTTCTGTCATCTTTAAATTTCCGGTCGACGAAGAGATTTTCCTTTTTAGCGGACCGCGAGCGGAGATACGGGCCGCCAAAGAGGAGCGTGCGAAACGCTCGTGATGAAAAATTAAGAATAGCCACATTTATGTAAAGTTTTTTCCGTACATATACATGTGCCACACCCGATAAAGCTTCTCGGTCGCTTCGGACGACGTATGTATATATGAACGCCCGGACCCTTCTCGGTCCGACTCTCGCATATGTATATATATATGTACACATCGGTGGTCTCTCGCTTCTCTGCTGTGTCTGCTGAATGAAAGCAATAATGCTTTCATTCAGCAGGCGGATCGGGAACCGATCCCACTCCAACCGTTCACTTCACAACAGTCGAGTGTTCGCTGGACAGGACCGCTCACCTTTTGTCATCGTCTGTCATCTGCTACTTTTCATTGCTGCCATATGTTAAAATTATAGAGATTAAATCGAATAAACAATAATAATAAATTGTTTTTCTGCATTAAGGTTTTACGTAGATTTTACTGGAAGGGCTAGTTATACATACTAAAAGCGCACGGCCGTTTCGTGTTAATGTCTTGTGAAAAGACGACTTAACCGAACGGGCAAAATCGGGCTAAATGGGACGCACGGGGAGCAGTACTTGTCAGAGGATACGTGGAATTAAAAGTTCTCTCTTCGCGTGGACGTTCTGACATCTTTAAATTTCCGGTCGACGAAGAGATTTTCCTTTTTAGCGGACCGCGAGCGGAGATACGGGCCGCCTAAGAGGAGCGTGCGAAACGCTCGTGATGAAAAATTAAGAATAGCCACACTTATGTAAAGGTTTTTCCGTACATATACATGTGCCACACCTGATAAAGCTTCTCGGTCGCTTCGGACGACGTATGTATATATGAACGCCCGGACCCTTCTCGGTCCGACTCTCGCATATGTATATACATATGTACACATCGGTGGTCTCTCGCTTCTCCACCACGGTTCACGTATTTATTCAGAAAACAAATATACAATATTTCGCGTATTTATTCTAAATTTCAATTTTATTGAAATCAAATACCTCTAGTTATATATACTAAAAGCGAGCGGCCGTTTCGTGTTAATTTCTTGAGAAAAGACGGCTTAACCGAACGGGCAGAATCGCGCTAAATCGGACGCACGGGGCGCAGTACTTGTCCGAGGATACGGAGAATTAAAAGTTGTCTATTTGCGTGGACGTTCTGACATCTTTAAATTTCCGGTCGACGAAGAGATTTTCCTTTTTAGCGGACCGGGTGCGGAGATATCGCCCGCCAAAGAGGAGCGTGCGAAACGCTCGTGATGAAAAATTAAGAATAGCCACACTTATGTAAAGTTGTTTCCAAACGTACATATGTGCCACACCCGAAACATTATGCATACTAAAAGCGCACGGCCGTTTCGTGTTAATGTCTCGTGAAAAGACGGCTTAACCGAACGGGCAAAATCGGGCTAAATGGGACGCACGGGGCGCAGTACTCGTCCGAGGACACGTGGAATTACAAGTTGTCTCTCGGCGTGGACGTTCTGACATCTTTAAATTTCCGGTGGACGAAGAGATTTTCCTTGTTAGCGGACCGCGAGCGGAGATAAGGGCCGCCAAAGAGGAGCGTGCGAAACGCTCGTGATGAAAAATTAAGAATAGCCACACTTATGTAAAGTTTTTTCCGTACATATACATGTGCCACGCCCGATGAAGCTTCTCGGTCGCTTCGGACGACGTATGTATATATGAACGCCCGGACCCTTCTCGGTCCGACTCTCGCATCTGTATAAACATATGTACACATCGGTGGTCTCTCGCTACTCCACCACGGTTTAACAATATATTTCGAAATTTCAATTTTATTGAAATCAAATACCTCTAGTTATACATACTAAAAGCGCACGGCCGTTTCGTGTTAATGTCTTGTGAAAAGACGGCTTAACCGAGCGGGCAAAATCGGGCTAAATGGGATGCACGGGGCGCAGTACTTGTCCGAGGATACGTGGAATTAAAAGTTGTCTCTTCGCGTGGACGTTCTGACATCTTTAAATTTCCGGTCGACGATGAGATTTTCCTTTTTAGCGGACCGCGAGCGGAGATACGGGCCGCCAAACAGGAGCGTGCGAAACGCTCGTGATGAAAAATTAAGAATAGCCACACTTATGTAAAGTTTTTTCCGTACATATACATGTGCCACACCTGAAACACTTCTCGGTCGGTTCGGACAACTCTCGCATATGTACATGTATAAATAATCAAACACCTGCTTCTCGCTTCGGACGTCGAGTCATACATACGTACATCAGTGGTCTCTCGCTTCTCCACCACGGTTCACGTATTTATTCAGAAAATAAATATACAATATTTCGCGTATTTATTCTAAATTTCAATTTAATTGAAATCAAATACCTCTAGTTATATATACTAATAGCGGAGTCGCCATGGTTACCAAACGACCCGTAAAATCGACGAAAATCGGCAAAACTGTGCAAAGAACTCCTCTCTGGATTCGCGAATTTGAAAACTGCCCTTTGGCATGTCGCTACGGGCGACATTGAATTTCCGGACGACGGAGAGTTTTTCTTCATAAGTGGAGCGTGTGCAGAGATACGGGCTTTTAAAGAGGAGCTTGCACTCGATGTTTCAACAGAAAAATGGCTTACGTCATGACGACTCACGTGACAAGCAATACAAATCCCTAGAAACGTCAAACTGGCAGGCAAACTCAGTTGTATATCCACAGATTCACTTTTAAGCGTGAAATACGAAATTTTGAAGGTTGCGAGGGTCCAACAAGACCCGGGGTCTTAAAGAGCGGGCTTCTCGGGATCTTTTACATGCTTATTTCGAGTCGACAGAGGCACGCAATCAAGGGCACGAGCACTTTCAAATTCATTTGCAGAAGGATTTGGTCAGAAAAATGGCCGATTCAACGTGCACTGATATCAATGCATTCCGGACGGGCGAAAAATATAATCAGATTCTCATGTGCACTGCCGATCAATGTATTACGGTCCGGTCCGGTGAATGTTCGGCATCTTCACACAATACGTAACGGTCTCCTACATGACTAGATATTTTTATCTATACAGGAGTCCATTAATATTTTAATAATGATTTGAATTAAAATACGTTAATTCCAGAACGCGTATGCCCCGTTTCCTTAATGGGGAAAAGGATTGCTTTAAACATCGATGTGCTCTTATTTAAAAATTTAATTAAACGACTACGCATACATGCAGAGTGGGCGGAGTTAGCTGAAATTAATTTATCTCTTCTGATTAAAGTAAAATTCGGCACTTGGGAGTTTTTGTGGTATCATTCATCACGTATCCAAAGTCGAAATGTCAAAAAAAAAAGAATGGCCGAAGGATTTTTTGAAAATTGATGTATAAATGTGAAATTTTAGATACGGGGGTGTCTCAGGTCGCCGATCACAAATCCAAAATCAAAATGACAAAAAAAAAACAAAATGGCGGAAGAATTTTTTGAAAATTGACGTATGAATGTTAAATTTTAGATACGGTGGTTTTGGGGGTCGCCGATCACGATTCCAAAGTCAAAATGTCAAAAAAAAACAAAATGGCGGAAGCTTTTTTTGAAAATTGACGTATGAAGGTGAAATTTTAGATACGGGGGTTTTGGGGATCGCCGATCACGATTCCAAGTCAAAATGTCAAAAAAAACAAAATGGCGGAAGATTTTTTTGAAAATTGACGTATGAATGTGAAATTTTAGATACGGGGGTTTTGGGAGTCGCCGATCACGATTCCAAAGTCAAAATGTCAAAAAAACAAAATGGCGGAAGATGCTTTTGAAAATTGACGTACGAGTGTAAAATTTTAGATACGGGGGTGTTTGTGGTCGCTTATTACGTCTTCAATTTGGTGATTCTTCGAAACGTGATTGAACAGGGCTTAAATTTAATACTTCATTTTTTCTTATCAATAGTAGATTCGAAAATATCAGAATCGTATTGTACACTGTCTCAATGAAAATGTTGCGCTCACTGAGCTCATTGTTTCTTTCGATACTTTAACATGACTTATGTTTAACATTAAATTACCTTTCTCGCTCTTGAGTGTGAACCTGTTTGTGTAAAAAAACAGTTCGAGTAGAATTTCAAATAAAATATACTATTGGCTTAACAAAATATATGTAGGGGTGCTACAAAAGTTTATAAAAGTGGACATTCTAAAAAGCGTCATGCCAGTGATAGCTTTTTACAGGAAAGGCGCTTCAATAGGGCTTCAATTTAAAACTTGGGCTTTTTACTTTTATTATTATTTCGTGCTACTTTATTAACGATAGTGGATTTTGAAAAGGTGTACAGGCTTTTACACTTTCACATGAAATAGTATTGTAAACTGTCTTAAGAACATACTGGGCTTTTTGATCTCATTGTGTCTTTGGATACCTTAACATGACTTATGTTTAACATTAAATTACCTTTCTCGCTCTTGAGTGTGTACCGGTTTGTGTTAAAAACAGTTCGAGAAGAATTTTAAATAAAACATCCTATTGGCTTAACAAAATATATGTATATACAGGAGTGCTTCAAAGGTGTATAAAAGTGGACATTATAAAAAGCGTCATGCCAGTGATCGCTTTTTACAGGAAAGGCCCTTAAATTTAAAACTTAGGCTTTTTACTTTTATTATTATTTTGTGCTCCTTTATTAACGATAGTTGATTTCAAAAAGGTTGACAGGCTTTTACACTTTCACATCAAAATAGTATTGTACCTTTCTCGCTCTTGAGTGTGTACCGATTTATGTCAAAAACAGTTCGAGAAGAATTTTAAATAAAATATCCTATTGGCCTAACAAAATATATGTATATACAGGGGTGCTTCAAAAGTTTATAAAAGTGGACATTCTAAAAAGCGTTTTTTACAGGAAAGGCGCTTCAATAGGGCTAAAATTTAAAACTTGGGATTTTTACTTTTATTATTATTTTGTGCTTTTTCTTAACGAGAGTAAACTTCGAAAAGGTTGACATGCTTTTCCACTATCACATCAAAATAGCATTGTAAACTGTCTCGATGAAAATGTTGTGCTCTTGCAGCTCATTGTTTCCTTAAATACTTTAACATGAACTATGTTTAACATTAAATTACTTTTCTCGCTCTTGAGTGTGTACAGGTTTGTGTAAAAGACAGTTCGAGAAGCATTTTAAATAAAACATACTATTGGCTTCACAAGATATATGTATATACTGGGGTGCTTCAAAAGTTAATAAAACCGGACATTCTAAAAAGCAATGACAGTGTTTGCTTTTTACAGGAAACTGTGAAGAAACTGTAAGCGGACGCGAAAAAAGCGGTTCAAGCTAAGAGAGATTGACGGACAGCTGTAAGCGGGCGCGAAAAGGCGATTCAAGCTCGAAGAGATTAATGGACAGCTAGTAATGTACTATTTTTCGTTAGTGAAAAGGACAAGATTCTATTGGTGGTATAGTATGTTAAAAAACAACTTTGCAGTTACTTCTGTTTTTTTCGCAAATAAAGCAAATGCTCATTTTCAAAGGCAATAACTGCAATTTTGAATTTGCATAAAAGGCTAAAAAAATTTTTCGCGTCGAAAAATAGTAAAAACTCATTTTTGAAAATTTTGGCGCCCTCTGCTTTTTGCGCTTTTGGCTGCAGCGCAGCGAGTACATGAGATAATTTGTAGATAATATTGTCCTCTACAATTTTTGTTAAAAATTTTTTTTGTCCGACCAACCATTTACGCGGAAAATCCATTCCAAAACGTTTTGGGATTACCAAAAACCCACAAGGGAGGGGGTTCCAACTTTTTCGTTTTAGGGTCGTCGCATGCCCCACTAACGATTTGTCAAATAAAATAGTCTCGCATATTTTTTTTCAAAAAAAAATATACTATAATATCATGTACTGAACCGAATTTAATTGTTTTATTATTATTATATGTATTATTTAAAGTTTAATGTTTATTCATTATTATTAGTAACTACATCTGTAAAATAATAAGTCCTATTTTTATCTGTTTTTTATTTACCATAACATCGAAAGTATTTCGGGAAACTTTTTAAAATAAAAGATATATATAACTTGCGTCTAACAGTCTAATACAATTTTCGACGATCTGTACAAAGGAAGTACGCACTATCTTCATCCCAATTCTTTACACATTGTACAACTGCCCGACAGAAGGCGCTATTGTACAGTGACAAAATTCACATTCCGGTAGCGCAAAAAAAAACGGGGCAGGCATATTATTTTTTATTCATCTATGTAAATGTTTTTGTTGTTCATTTATAAATCTATAATCTGACCGGAGGAAATTTGTTTTTAATTATTTAAAAGGTGGTAAAAGGAGACCCAAATGGGACATTGATAATGCTGATTACCGATAAAACTATTTGAAACAATTTTGTATAATTTGAAACGCTAATTCGTATAATTTTTTTTTTAATTATTTATTTCAAAAGTAGAACAATTTATTTTTTTTAGAGGAAGGAAATACAGCATGAAAATACTATAAACTAAAAAAAGTATAAGTACATAGTAAATAATAAAATTTTATCATGGGCAATATAACTCAACAAATAGGGAAACTTGTATAAGTAATGTAAAGAACATATTTGTACTTGAAAATAGAAATATATACAACTGCATATTGCTGTGAACCTTGCGTTTAAATAAAATTTATATAATTTATTTATTTATTTGTTAAATAAATAAATAAAATTGAAGTTTGTGCTAGCTCTATAAGCAAAACAGCATAATTCATTATCTCTCGTGGGTTCTACTGTGATTTACTTCTTTCCTTACTTGTTTCACTTTCGTCATTATTGTGATGTTGTGTGGGATAGGGTTATAAATAATTATGACACCAGAAAAATGTATTATATACTTATTGATTACAATAGGTAAAATTTATTATTGACTGTATATTTTTATTTTATTTATTTATTTACAATTCTTACAAGTAACAGTTTTCACAATAATATCGTGTTCGTTCATTTAAATATGTATTCAATCAATACAGGGTTTCTCCGCTTTCACTCTTTTCTTACGAAGGCCTGTATATTTGGGCCAAATTATGTTGACTTGATAATGAAGGTACTGACTAATCGGCTTTATGCAAACATTCACACGTACTACATAAAGCTTGGATCAATCACCACCCCAGATACATTCCTAATGCATCACAAACTAATTGTCTAAACCTCTATTCTCACGGAGACTTTAGATTCTTAGTGCGAAGCGTTTAGGCGTTCCTGTTTATAAAAGTTTGAATACTGTTCAAAGCAGTACTTACTAAGGTCTTTCTTAATGAACACTGGTCCGTTGTGCAAGTATTCGCACACAGTACACTATTAAGACTAATGTTCTTAATTTTTAATTAAAATTGTGTCCCTATATTTACGTTCTATTATTTAAATAACTAAGTATTAAAAGAAATGGAGTGATTAGAGAGAACCTGTATATTTTTGATTGAATTTAATAGTTATAACAATATTATTTACTACTCACTGCGTAGATTCATATAATTCCTCGAATTCTTGTTGAAATTGGTTTTCCATTTTTGTGGATTCTTCTCTCATTGGAATCTTCTATAAATTAAATGATGACGCTCACTTTTTGCAAATATGGCGACCAGAAAACAATTGGAAATTATTCCTATAGAAGCGTATAGGCTTCTTGTTTGTTTGTGAATTGTTAGGTAATTCTTTTATATTTGTTCTGCGGTAATAATGGTAAGCGTGTAACGACTCCACTTAACCATTACTCGCTCAACACGTAGATGTATTATTTACTTCAAGAGACGCTGTTGTGAGTTAGAAGTTTTTAATGTCACAGGAACCAGCTAACAACTAACTAATTTTCTGTTCCGACGCGCTTTTTATAGTTGAAAATAAATGCCAGTCGCTATTTGATTGTTTTGCGGACTTTTATTTTTGAATTGTTCGTTGTAGCGCCTCTAGCGGATATCTCGACATTTATGCCTTGTCTCTTCTTCCTCTTGTCGTATTTTAGGTTGGTATTTATTTTAGTATGTTCGATCTTGACATTTGATGTCTTCTACATTCACCAACGACAGTATTTGTTGTTGTTCCATATATTTATATCTAATGTGCAGTAAGTATATTGATATTTATTTTGATGTTTTTCTTACGTTATTTTATTCGTTTATTGCTATCGTAAACATTCATTGTACTTATAAATATATTCATTGCTACTTTCGTTGTTTCGTAGGTACATTCTTCGACCAAGCGCTAACCTTACTCGTATTTTTGTTCTGGTGCTTTTAATCGGAAAGAATGGAAAGAAATTGGATATTGTTTCGATCGCCAGTCTCTCCGTCTGCGGCTTCTCCGTCTGCTCCGTTCTCTCCTTGAACCATCTCACCGTTCGTGGAGAGTTTTGTATGTTTAATATGCTGTAATAAATCATTGCTTTTTTATATTAATGCTGCTTATTCCTTTGGTTACAGATGTTCGTTTGTATGTGCACTAAGTTTGGAACCATGAAGAGGATTGCAATTACTCGCATTACAATGAGAATTGATACCTTTGTTGCATATATTAAAAATATTATACGATTTTGTGATGTTCTTAATGATATACTTTATCTTAATATCCTTTTCAACGCAAGTGTATGTATTTTATTTTTAAGTTACTTGAGTGTATTAAGCCTCTTCATATACATTACGAGCATATCTTATTTTATTCTCTGAGTATAGTTTAATTGCTTTTAAATGATTGACTCTTATAATTGTTCCGTTAGTTAACATCACTCTTTCACGGTTGTTGGTCTTAAGAGTCTTTCCATTTTTAAATGTAGGTTCTTTGCATAATATACTCAGAGCTCTTTTTGTTCCTAACTTGTAGTCAGGTTCTTTATATTCAAATTTAAATGTTATCTCGGGTTTTTCACTTCTGAAAATAAATATTCATTTGTGTCATTGACTGTTATTGTTGAGGTTTTCCCCCACTTATTTCTAAATGATATGTATATATATATAATCTTAATTAAAATACTTATATTCTATGTGCATACCTGTGTTATCGTATGATCGAATAAATATTTATTTTAAAATAAATATTTCTTAAACTATAAGTGAGTTTTCTTATTGCTAATATTGATTTAAATACAGGAGTATATCTTAGTGTCAACGTTAATTATATCTACTTCTAACATTTTATGATTATATACAATATTGTTTTAATTTCTAAAGTAAAGTTCACGGCAATATGTACCTATCAGGAAAAAAAACATTTTTTAAATATCTTATACAGTCTTAAAGAAATTTACATTATTCGATGGCATTTTCTATATATTGTAGCGTTTTCGGGGTCGAAATAAACAACTCGTGCAAATGTTTTGAACCAGTCTGTATATTTACACACTTAAAACTAATTACAATATAAAAATATAAAATAAATGTATCGCACTTAGAACTACTACAAACAAATTAACACACGTATTTATTCCTATCACTACTATTTATGTCAGTAATATTCATGTATTTTGTGAACTATAATAAAACTGCACTACTCACATTATTTATGTTTGTTTGAACTGTACGAATACTATTCAACGAATTCCAACGAAAGAATTAATTCTTTCTGGGCGCCGGCCGCTTTTATATCGGCATATAGACTCTAGAAATATACGCGAAACCTCTCGCTTCATTCTCGATAGCCCGAGAGAAAAACCAGACTTTCTGTCGCTTACGCAGTACATATTGCTGTGGTATTTTTCAATATTTTTAAATATAAATAAGAAAAATAACAAAAAAATGAAAACTGGATATAACCAGATACAAGTAAATATATGGATAACATTTTCTAATAAAAAAAATTAAATAAATAAATAAAAACAAAAATAAACTTCAGCACAATTTATTGTAAATAAATAAATGTATATATATATATATTTGGTACACTAGTTACAATTTAACATTTCATCAAATATAGATGCATAAAATAATCCATTGACTAATATATATATCTTGTTTAAATGGTAGTAAGACAGAGTGAGTATTTTTAATTGATGGACATGCAATACAATAGACATTAATGTAATGTGGGTTGCATACCCGCCAAAAACCAAAATAAAAGTGTTTGAGATTCAAATAGGAATTACATATTGTACAAAACAACGTTAAATAAAGAAAACACTAACCTTGATTAGAAAACATAAAAGGATACAATTTTAAACAACAATTCAATTTCCCATTACAGGCAGGAAAATCCTGATATACTTTTCAATAACAAATAGGAAGCCTACGTTTAAAAATATTGATGTAATGATTAACACTATTGTAAAAGCAAAAGCTTTTATATGGAAATGAGCATATTTCACTTGTATGAATTACTATAAAAATTCCATTGTATTTTCTTCTGTGTGAGACGTCATAAAAATGTACATAGAGATGTACGATTTATTTGTTTTCTTCTCTACACCAATATACCAAGAAAATTCCAAGCTATAAAAAACAAATAAGATATTAGTCAATATATAATGTAGTACAGATTAAAAGTACTTACCAAAATAAATTAAATCAATCGAACTTAATTAGATATGCAAATGCATAAAATGTAAACAATAACAAGATCAAATGTAAGATGGCTGACACAATGTCATGTGATCACAAAACATCGAATAGTTACAAAAATCAACACGGAGGGCGCAGTAGAGGAAAATTCAAATGGAGATGAGAAAACAATTTGAATTTAAAAACAAAATAAGGCGTTTTTCATTTGTTGAGCCTTATAAAAGGGGATGCATTCGCAACTACAAGGCAGTTCGTCGCCAGATCTTCAATACCTAAGAAAAATAAAAAAAAGGGAGTTCGTCGGCAGCCTTCCAACAACTAAGAAAAATAAAAAGTCAGTTCGCCTTAAAAGTGTTCCTGGATAGTTCTTTAACTTAAAAAGTTTTCTTCGAAGGCCATAAAAGTAGTTTTCGGTCAGCTCCGACATTATAGAAAGAATCTACAAAGGCGCTAAGCTTTTTAGATTCATTGCTATCAATAAAAATAAAGCCGGATAGGACGGTAGAAAGAAACAATAACGAAAGGAATAATCTAGAATAAAAGGAGGTAGAAGAAATGCAGGTCAACAAATTTAACGAAGAGTTTGAAGAAATGTACGCACAAGGCGAGTAAGTACAAGTACAAATATTAAAGTTTTATTTGCAAACTACAGTCAGTAAAATAAAAGGATCTTTATGTGTGTCATATAATTGCATAGTAGCAACAATAATCTCATAACGCAATTTAAAGCGTTTGAATAAATTTTTCTTTGGTTTCTATGGGTTCGACGTGTGAATCTTGAGCCTATTACGATCCAAAGAGGGATATAAACAATTGTGTAACAATAATAATATCATAACGCAGTTTAAAGCACTGAAATAAAATTTTTCTTTGGTTTGTATGGGTTCGACGTGTGAATCTTGAGACTATTACGATCCAAAGAGGGATATAAACAATTGTGTAGCAATAATAATATCATAACGCAGTTTAAAGCACTTAAATAAAAATTTTCCTTGGCTTGTATGGGTTTGATGTGTGAATCTCGAGCTTAGTACGATTCAAGGAGAAATATACAATTTCTGGTATAACAAGAATAAACTCAGAAAGTAATCTGAGGCGTCTTTAGAAAATCTAAAACCGTGAATGGATTCATAGACACACATAAAGAGATTATGATTATATTGCAAGGGGTTGCGAAGTACTTGTATTTGCACGAATAGAGAAATATAAATATAAATATATATATTAGATATTAAAACGTATTGTAGTAACATTTAATGACAAATATTTTTATAAAATCTCCGTATTATAAATAAATATAAGTTGTGCTGACATTCATTTCATTTATACCCATCCCAAAGGAGAATAAGAGGAAAGTAAACATCACAATCACAGTTAGAACTCACAATAAAGAAAGGCTGTGACATATTTTCTTTAAAGTAAAGAAATCTATCTTTTAGGACCCTGAGAACATTAAATAATATTAATTTTATTAATTTGACTATTGGTTGTTAACCATAGAGCAAATCACAGCAATATGTGTGGATGATTTATGACTTATTTACGGTGCGTCGCGCCGATCTTTACTTTTCTTTTGTGGGCTTATTTCATTACAATATTTTAAATCTCTTTTCTGACCTTACCTTGCCGAATAAATACAATTTACACACTTATATTACCCCTTTAGTGCATACCTGTGTCTTATATCCATATACAATAATGTGTAAGACGGAACGAGAAATATACGACTTGCAACGTACTCTCTGCCCTTCTTTAGAAAACCGATATTCCTATCGTTACCTGCGCGTTCCAGTTCGTTCTACAATCCCGTGAATAAATCGTTTGCTTTACTTTGGACCCTGCTACGTCTGCAACCCCATTGCAACGAACCAAATTTTAATTTTAGCGTAATCTGTGCATTTAGCTACATCTATATAGCATTAGATTTCGAACTGTAGCTAATTTCATACCTATTGAAATTTTTACCGACTATAACCCGGCCTTAAGCTCGGCCACCGGCCATATCTCGGCAACCGTTTATCGTACAACCTGGTGGAAAAAATCTTGATAGTAAGACGGACCACGGCAATTTTAACAAACATATTTTTAAGTTTCCAAAATGATGGCAAGGGGGCGCAATTCTCAGATGATATTAAAAATTCTATAATTTTTCATTAAATTCTAGATTAAGATATATTAAAATTTTTACTAGCAATATTTTTTGACGTTTTTATACAATTTGCATTTGAAACTTTTTGATCTAAGTCCCATACGAAGGGGAGGGTGGAGGGGGTATGTCTGCGTACAAAAGTAGGTATAATTTCGGTTTGCCTCAACGGATTTTAATGTTTCTGGGCTCATTAGATAGAGAATCTTACAAAGAATGAATGATATGTAGTACGAAATTACGTTGCTGACAAAAAAAATAACAGGAAGAGCAGTTCTCCATTTATGTATATTACTTGTTTTTCTATAAAATTTTAAATGGAACCGTTTATTTTTAATATCGTAATATTGAAGTACATAAACAACTGAAGAGAATGATGAAAACCGGAAGTTGCTACCTTTTTTCTTGACACTAATGGTCATACGAAGACAATCCAAAAAAAAAATAACTCTTAACACAAATTTATTTAATTATTGCCAGTAATGATTTTACTTAAATTTTAGGAGAGTCACTAGACTGTGTATAGTTCGCTTTCACTTAAATTTTCATCATACTCTTCCATGAATGTATTCATTTCAATCTTTTTATCGATTTTTTAATTCATTGCATATGTTACGTTAGATTCTCCTTTTAAATGTTTTCAAATTCTTTAGATATTATTTTTTAAACATCATTTCTTGTCCTTTCTAACATTGAAATAAAATAATAATTGTGAACAGCAGTTTTTTTTTTAATTTCCATTATACAATATCGCATGCACGGTGATACTGAATAACATTATTATGAGATTTCCAAGGTGGGCCATGAAAATCGAAATGTAAAAATATTAGTGACACCTGTAGTTAAACGTTTTGTACATATCTGGCAAATTAAGCCTTTTTAGACACCTGCACATAATTATTAAGTTTGTAAAATATCATATTCTAACGTTGCTGATGACATGATCAGAATGTATTTTCACTGATTTGAAAATGCAGTCCTTGCTTCCCAGCAATATTCCCTAAATTATCGCGAAAAAAGACATTATTGAGTTTTTATTAGCCTTTGTGAGATGTTCTTGATTTTTATTTATGGGGCAGAATAAAAGACATACTTTGTCACAAAAAGCCAATTACAACAATTGCTGCCTCCGAGATTGAAGTAACTCTGCTCTCTACTAATCGACAAGTAAATATGGGTATTGAAAATACTAGTGAACACTTTGAACATTTGTTAAGTTGAAGGTTTTTTTGTTTTACTTTTTCTACTTTCTGATTTAAATATATTTGTTCTTTCGTTTATATTCCTTGGTCAATATATTTTCTTATTTTTGTTTAGGTATAGTAATAGGTTTTTTACTTAATTTCATGTTATAGGCAGGGATGAATTAGATATCAACTTTTATACCCTTTCGTTACTAATGAGTAAATGATTTGGTTACAACTAATACACATTGTTTTTTTTTCTTGTTATTGTATACTTTGTTCATGAGTTATGAATTATTTTTACTGTTCCTATAATTAGATGTACACACAGAAAAATGGGTTCTACAGCCAAGAAAACATATTTACTTGACCTTAAATATTAAATCCAAGAATTTATTTACTTCAGTCAAGAAAATATATTTCCGGCAAATAGGTGGATTTTTTTGGAAGAAATACATTATTTACTTGAGGTTCTACTGGTGACCACCAAATACAAGTATATCTTTGTCTAGCAAATTTTATGTCGTTCTTTATTTTATTGGCGGGGGGATATAGAAGGGATGAAGCGTTGGTTGTCACGTGATATGTTATTGCGTGATATTAAATAGGCTCTCTTTTGTTGTTGATAGTCGAATTACGAAGTACTTTCTGCGTTTGATAAAAGCATTTGTACATTTGTGTTGTATCAAGTACCTGTAAGTATATTATATTTGTTCAAAACTTCTTAATAGTTCACCTTATTATTTGTGTATATTAATAGATCAAAAGTTGTAAAATAAAATATCTACTCAATGACCGTATTTCACGAAAGCAGTTGAAAGAATCTATTTTATTAATGCTGTTTAAAATTATTAAAAATTAGATGGATATATTCTGTGGAATATTAAATAATATACACGCAAGTCTTTTAATTCTTGGCAGGATAAAAAATATTCTACTCAATACTCTTTGTTGATTAACACGTCAATATTTTCTTGTGGCATATATATTTACTGTTTTAGAATTCCGATCAAAACGAAGACTCCATATATGTTGAAGTGAAATAGATTGGTGGATATAATATGCAAGAATATATATAATTATATAGTTAAACAGTAAGCAAAGCTATAAATGTATAAATTAAAAATAATAACCCCTGTCTTTCAGTCGTCTCAAACATTCCAAATATAATATATATACAGCCAAAATTAATACCAGCGGTAAAAAAGGCTGAAAGCGCAACTAAAAAAACATGTACTAGCAAAAGGGAAGTTAGTGGACAAAATAAAAAAAATGACTTTCTTGGAGGCGTAACGAGAAAAAAGACACCAAATGAAGAACCATTAAATAATGTGTATGGTAAGTGGTGAAAATTATCCGGGTTTCTTATTATTATTGTAAAATAGAGTATAAGGAAAATGTTTATAAGTACTGTCATATACTAACTATTAGTATACTTGCAAATATTTCAGAAGATGCCCAGCATGCTGCATTATGGCTGAAATCAAGAACTGAACCATGGCATAAAGTATGTAGGAAGTGGCAGATAAGTTACCCCTTAGGAAAGCAAGATACGTCTTCTACTATAGAAAACTAGCCTATGTCATTGGACAATAGAGCGGAGAGCCTGGTAGGTTATTGTAAGAGGTTATTTTCATAACGTAATTATAAATTACTTTAGATAAATTTGGACTTCAACGAATTATATCCTGAGAGTGGTCTAAATTTAATAAATCAATGGCATGTGTTCTTTGAAAAGTTATATTCACCAGTGAACATAAACGACGTATGCAAGGAATTATATGTATTCCTATAAAAGCGCTCTAATGACAGTAAGTATACACACAGTTTGCATTAGACAAATTCCAATTTTGTTATGACATTCAAAAGAAAATACGATTTTTTAGATTCCAAAGTTGCACTACAATTATATATCTTACCACATCTAATACCTTGTAAAGGAAGAAAAAGACTGAACAATGGACATTGGAAGTTTTCTATCCAAGAAAGTCTGGAGTCTATAATTGTCCACGCAAAGGTTAACATAGCATATATCTCCAACATGTAACTTGAATAAGAATTGTACGTTATTACAGAGTGTTGCCGACATAGAAATACTCATCGAGGACGCTAATAGAAAAGCCGTAGCCAGAAATTACACAATACAGCCATATATTTTCATCGAGGGACCACATTTAGGGACTATCAATAACATTTATATAGTCATAGATACGATAAATTAGAAATTTCATCAGTTATTATTTGCACTAGACATATGCTTCAAAATTTTTCACACATTAAATGCTAGTTATACTCCTCAATCTCAATACATTTGGACTATCATTCAAAAATGTATTTATAAAATTTCCACTAAACAAGATAAAATCTTTCTATATTTAATGCATATATATATATATGTATACCTGTTAAGTTGTGACCTCCGTTATGTTAATGAGGCGACCTAACTTCCGGCTCTACCGATTACGTGAGGCTCACAAAATTGATTTATAGATAGTAAGGGGGACCGAAATATTACGTTTGTCAAAAGAGGGGTAACATTTTTTCCATTAAAATTTTTGGATATAAATAAAACACGAGATGACCTCCGTATATATGCTTATACAATATTAATAAACGCTACTCAGTGACTTCAAGCAATGTTGCCACTTCGTGGACGCCAGATCGCGCAGCGAGTATCCAGTGTTTACTTATAATAAATAAGGTTCATTATTCCCGATATCGTACTGAGCGCTCGCATGTTCGACTGAAAATTGGAAGTATAAAGACTAATAAATGTGTTTTAATTTACATGTAATTGAAGAAAATCTGTATTTGAAACACTGTGATTTAATTGTCAGCTATTCTAATAGGGCGTTTCTTAGGGCTGCCTTTCACTATATCTATAAACAGTTGTCAAATAAATAAGTATTTATTCAATAAAACAAAATATATTCAAATATACATATTTAAAACTTTATTTAAGGCAATATAAACAATAATATGAAAATACACTGGTAATTATAAAAAGTTTTATGTCAGTAATTCATTCTTTATGTAATTTAATAAGGTGTTGTATCTTTGATTTAACAATCATCATAGACCTATTCATTTTAGTTCTTTGAAGGAACGTTTTAATTTCTTCACCTGGTGGGTAGGTACCTTTTTCAATATACGACATAAATTCCTTTTCTAACAACTCGACTTCACCTTTTGTCCAATCTAAAACAGAATTAAAAAATAAGGTGTGAGCACCACACAACTTTCTTATAAGATATGCTTTCCGATATGTGCATGTGTTGCTCCAAGTCAAGTTATAGATTTTGTATTTTCTTATTAAAATAAAGCTCTGAGTAAAAATGTTACTCCCAGTCCAAATTAGGAATTTTTTTATGCAGAAATATCCCAAATCCAACTGAAAGTAATTTTATTCTTTTAATAAATTACTTCCGGTCCGAATTTTGAAATTTTTTATATACAAAAATTGTTCCAATTTGAACTATAAATACTTTTGTATTCCTAATAAATCTGTATAGAATGCAAGAGTTGGGAGATATTTGCAAAAAACTACTATATCATAAGAGTAGAAGAATTACTTTCGGTCAAAATTTTAAAATTTTGTTTATACAAAAATTGTTCAAAATCTAGCTCTAAATACTTTCGCACAAAAAGAACTATTTCCGGTAGGAATTTTGAAAAACTGTTTTGGTAAATCTTTTTCTAGTACTCTTGTATTCTTTATAAATTTGTTTAAACTTAGTACTTGGCGAGATATAAGTAAATTTTGATTTTTTGACTGAAGTAAACAACTACTTCCGGTCTACCGATTTTACTGAAAATCTAATCAGACCTCAAGAGGATGATTATACTCGTAAATCTAAAGTTTGGTATTGGTACATGTAGCCGTTTGGCCACTATCGTAGTCAAAGAGAGAGAAACACTTTTTCTGTATCAGGGGACTACAGAACGTGAACATCTGCAAAAATCTCGAGGTCGAAAATGTTCTTCATAACAATACTTCCTTATACTACTACGTATAAGAAAGTAAAAATATCAGTGGCTTGCCAAAAATTAACTTACTTTTTTTCTTTATTCTCTTTTTCATATGTTGACTAGCCATATCCATCTCATTGTCTTCTAAAAAATATATAAAATTAAAAAGAATTTCCTCGCTTAGTAATTAGAATTTTTGCCGCTTTTAATTTTTTTGTTCTAAATGTTATCTGAATATGTGTAATGTACCTGTTTTATCGAGTTGAGTGTTTATGTTGCTGCGTTCATATGGTGGTTCTTCATTCGATATACAATCGTTATCTAAAAAAGAACACTATCAGCTCTGAACCCATATTTCTGAATTGCAGCAACTTACCACTTTGATGAGTACTATAGGTAATCGCAATTTTACTTTCAGGTTTATCATCAACTATAAAAATTATAGGAACGGTTAATCGCAAAGTCTAAATTAAGATTTCAGATATACCTTACCCGCTATTTCATTTTCTTCAACATAGAGAGTATTGAGATCAATATTTATTTCCGATAAGGATTTTCCTTTGTATTCCAGAGGAACTGTTCCTTTATCGAACATTAAAAGCAGCTTGGACATTTTTGCTGTTTGATAAATGTCCACTGGAAGTCTAAATATATATGTATAGATATATAAGAAAAGTTGTAGTAATTCTAAAATTACTTACTCATAAAATTCTTCGTGGGTTTTCATAGTGTGTCCCATGAAATTGGAGAATTGTTTCAGTTCATTTTTTGATAAATTAAGAATTTGCATAACAGTCGCTATGTGTTTCCGTAACTTGTTGCTTCTAATGGCTTGCGGATGTTTCAAGTCCATTTTTGCTGTTAGTATTCTAAAAGCCACATCTCCTTTTCCCCATTTTACTGAACTGCCAGGAAGGGCAAAGATATACTCGTTTTCAGGAGAAATGTACTTTTCTCTATTATCAAGAAGTAGTTCTATAAATCTTTGCAATATTTTTGGTACTAAAATAACTACTGCCTTCGATCCTTTTCCACTATTTATCACTCTTTTGTATTCGGTGGTCAATATTTTTTCCGACTCTGTCAAGGCAGCTTGGAAGTCAGTAAAGTTGGTTTTTCTGTCGCACTTATAATCTTTCACTTTCAAAAACTGTACATCGCCTATACGCCGCCTGTTAAATAGAATAAGTAAAGCCAGAGTGCATTGTGTCAATGATTTATACGTGTGCTTATCGTCACATTTATTTAGAAACGCCTTTTCACATGTATCTGCTATTTTTAAAGTCTCGTCCCTAAATGTCTTTATATCACTCACTAGTGGTAGTAACAATGGCTTATTCCATTTTTTCTCTTGCATGTCTTTGTTTGCTAGGGATGCTAATTCAATTGTCCATCGACTTTCTATTAGCTTTATAAAATCTTTCACGTCTCTTAACCAAACTTTTTTTGCAACTGTAGAGTTACAATTGAGACCTGGTTTTTCTTCCAAAATTAAATGCACTAATTCTTGACATGCATGTTTTAATGATGTGCCCAAGTGCATCGCTAGACTAGGTACTTTAAATGTTTTTTTTATTGAGTCATACCCCGCAATATCTCTTACCGCAGATATGACCAAGCTAAATTGATTAGGAATAAGCAAATCTTTGAAAGATGCTTTATTGTTATTTATTATTCTTCGATAAGCAATCAGCAAGCGAGCGAGCTCTCTCATTCGATTACTGCAGGCATAAGCCATACGTTCCCTTTTGTGTTTCTTCAAATAAGATTCCCCGAAATGCGCAATAAGGAGGTCCTTTTTCGCTTCAAAAGCAATTTCATCACCTTTCATAAGATCAAAAACCTAAAAAATAGTATACCAACAGTTTGTTTTGAAAGTAATGCAAAGTTGTATATATTGCTTATATCATGTTTAATTTAAAAACGAACTTACTTGTTGTTTAACATTTAATTTTGAAATTACATTAGTAGGATCCATGGCACAAGCAGTTACTGTTTGAGAAAAAGATATATGGCTTTTCGTTCTTTTACCCTTTGGTTGAACAACACAAACTTTCGAATGTCGTTTCAAATACTTTTTAATGAATAATCCTTTACAATAAGCACAAGGGTAATACAGTGAAGCTTCATCTGTATTTTTAACTTTTTGTCGATTTGGTCTGGTGATTCCGTTTATAAAAAGATTAAAATTTGTGTCATTTCTCAATAAAACGAATGCCTGTCTCCTTTCTTTGCTGTTTTTTGGATAATTCAAAATATTTTTCACTTCTGTCTCTGATGCATGATGCCTCTCCACGTGCCTGGCAAAATTTTTCGTACTCAGATCCTGATCACAAAATTTGCATCGAATAACTTTTTTGTGACGATCTTTTCTTTCCTACACATGACAAATATTGACATTAAAAAATAAGAAAACTAATGTATTCAACTATTAATAAAAATTGTACCAAATAAACATAATAGGTATTAAAAAACAAATCTACGTTTACGAGAAAAGAACATACTTTAATTTTTTCAGGTAGCCGTAACAATGCGTGTTCAGCATCTAAACTCAAAGCTTCATCATCTAAATCGTCCGAGGTGTCTATGTTATCTAGAACTTCCTTAATATTAAAATCCTTATCTTTTTCATCGTCCACTATGCTATCTGAATCAAATTCATCGAGTCTGCTATTGGTTTGTGGTTCAAAGCTGGTAAATTTCGAAAACCAACATTGTGTTGGGTCAGTTTCTCCTTTGGATTGCATTTCAGCTGGTTTATTAGCTTCTTTTAATGCAATAAAGTTATCCTTACATATTATCTACAATAAATAAATGAAATTTAGATGCCCCGTTTGAAGATGATTATTTTCATCTCAAGCTGATGCAAGAAAATTTGGAAGACAAACATATATGGACGTAATTTAAATTTAAAAAATCAATTTATGCATGTAGCATCAAGAAAGAGTTTTTGAATAAATTTACTACAGATAAGAATTTCATTTTCAATAATTTTTGGAAGCGCACGCGGAAGTCCGCCTCAAACATACATTATTATTTTCCAAAAATATAATATAGGTTCTACTATTATATTACCTTCCTTCCACTTGGGCTTTCTGTACGAAATTTGCTTTTATATTTATTTTCTGGTGATATATTAGTATAATTGAAAGGGTCAGTATTCACTTTCATTTCATAAAAATTCGTAACTTCTTTAAGGGGCGTAAGCTGCACATTTGAAATAATCTGAAATTTTAAAAATACATGTCGAGTAGAAGTTCGTTTTACGACTAATACAAATTTGATCCGATTCCGATACAAATTTAGATTCTGATGCGCATTTCTAGTATAATTTAAATTTCAAATTATATGCACACATAACACATATTACATATTATTTCATATTAAATAAACAGAACACTTAAAGTATATCAATGCATTAAAGTTTTACTGGACGTTTCAAATTATCAATTGTCAGTGTATATTGCCCACTTATTCTTTAGTAGGTATTTAAAAAGACCTATTTGAACAGTAGTCAAAGTACAAAAATAAGATACAAGAGATGTAGTTTACGTGATATTAAGGAAAATTCCAATTTATTTGATAAAGTTAAATTAACGAAACACGTAATGTAATATAAAAATGGAACAATAAAACATTTACTCCGAATATTTAAAAGACCACTGCTGGGCATGAAGTAAGAAACAACTAAGTGTTTGATATGTATAAGCGTTTATAAATAAAATCTTAGATTTCTCTGCCTGGTATAATTTAATAAGTAAATTTTTTTGTCTTTAAGAGTTTTTATATTTACTTAATAAATATCCCAGCAATGCAGAATTTATTGGGTGACCAACCATCCATAAATATATCTTAATAAATAAGAATAAAAACTCGTTTTTTTACAACTACTTCTTCAGTGTTGAATTTCTGACTTGTATTAAATATTTTCCCACATATTCCATCCAAAACTTTATGTTTTATGAAGTAAATATGTAATATATCCTTAATATTACTTCAAAGAGTGAACGCATACATACAAAAAAATAAC
This sequence comes from Amphimallon solstitiale, assembly GCA_963170755.1. Taxonomy (NCBI): domain Eukaryota; kingdom Metazoa; phylum Arthropoda; class Insecta; order Coleoptera; family Scarabaeidae; genus Amphimallon; species Amphimallon solstitiale. The sequence goes on along the minus strand of OY720684.1, from coordinate 64,000,375 downwards.
GAAAACATTGAATTCACATAATATACATAAAAAGCAATCGTATTAGGGAAACGCCGAAAAAGTACAGTAATCATTATCTTTTTATCTAATATTTAATGGTTATATATTTAATTGTTCACCTTGTTAAAATTGAAGTTCAATTGGAAATGTATGGGAATCGGATTTTCCACTTCTAATATATGCATATAAATGACGAATTCATTACATTTTAACTTACATTAACTTTTTCGGAGTATATGTTAGATGTCTTTAGTTTGTCACCAGAGTTTGAATTAGAAGAGAATGAGTATATATCTTTGTACAATTTAATTGGCTCTTGGTAAGATATTTCTACATCGGAATCTTCATTTGCTGAATCGTTTATAATAGTTTCCGAAATAATTGAGGCACTTTTCGATGAATGGAGATTTGTATCAAGAAGTTTCATGTTTTCTTCAATACTGCTTGATGACCTTTGGCACGAGGCTTCTATTAAGCTTCTGCTAGATGTAGTCTGAGATGTACTTTTCGTATTATTTAATAAGAATGGTTTGCTAATATCTCCAACTAAAGTCTCCGGTGCAGTCTGGGACATGTTGTCAATATCAGTGGATGGTAGTATATTAAAATTAGTATTTTCTATCCATTCCTATTAGCATTTGATCAGTAGTTTAAAAAATGTAATATCGTATGCAATACGACATGTGAAATAATTAAACACAAAATAATTAATTATTTAAAACTAATTTCGGATAACATTCAAAACCTTCTATTTAAATTAGGACACTCATTTTATCTGATCCACAATCGGTTCCATTTCAGTCACATTTACAGGGCAACTTGTAATTATTATTAATAATAATAAGAACTTTAATTATTCTAATAAAACTGAGTAGGTACCTCTATAAAATATATGTCCTGGATTTTGTGTTTAAAAATTTTAATATGGTTTCCTTGGCATATATTATTTAAAGTAAAAAATTCGTATGGAAAATTTACATTCGACATAATTATTTATTTACTTTAATAAATGCTAGTAATTAATAAATACTAGGACACTTCACTTACATATACTTTTTTAGAACTGAAATTATCAGCTTCAAAATATAAATCGTTTTTTTTCTTTTTCTTACAAGCATCGTAATTAATATTCTCGTTAATTTCACTATCTTGTTGTTTCTTATTTTTTCCTACCAAAAAAGAAAGAAAAGCTAACCGTATATTTGATTATATAATTATCTAATGTGTGTATAATACATACCTGCGGTAACAGCCATTTCGACCATCAAACGACTTCTATTCATTTTTATTACACGTGAAACTGTACGCATGAGGGCAGAACGAATACTATACATTCTAACGGTCAAACTGAATTACGGGCAGAAAATAGCAATGTTGCAATTCTCAGAGGAGACAAAATACTCTCTAAATAACGGAGGTAACTACGAGCGAGTCGTGACTATATATGAAATCGACACTAGCGCCAGTGATCTATACTTGAACTAAAATAAAATTCTGCGGGTAAAGGGGGTCAAAATGACCTCAAACAAAATTTTTGAAATTAAGCAGCTGGCCCCCTCTAGATTACGTTAGCGTTAAAAACAACGCGATACGTTATGACCTCCGAAAATGGAAGACAGTCCGTCATATATGAAGTGTGAACGTCTAGAGTTTATCCGTTTTTGAGGTGACATAATACCTCAGATACATATATATATATATATATATATATATATATATATATATATATATATATATATATATATATATATGTATCTGAGGTATTATGTCACCTCAAAAACGGATAAACTCTAGACGTTCACACTTCATATATGACGGACTGTCTTCCATTTTCGGAGGTCATAACGTATCGCGTTGTTTTTAACGCTAACGTAATCTAGAGGGGGATAGCTGCTTAATATCAAAAATTTTGTTTGAGGTCATTTTGACCCCCTTTACCCGCAGAATTTTATTTTAGTTCAAGCATAGATCACTGGCGCTAGTGTCGATTTCATATATAATCACGACTCGCTCGTAGTTACCTCCGTTATTTGGAGAGTATTTTGTCTCCTCTGAAAATTGCAACATTGCTATTTTGTGCTCGAAATTCAGTTTGAAAGTTAGAATGTATAGTATTCGTTCTCCCCTCATGCGTACAGTTTCACGTGTAATAAAAATGAATAGAAGTCGTTTGATAGTCGAAATGGCTGTTAACGCAGGTAAGTATTATAGACACATTAGGTAATTATATAATCAAATATACTATTAACTTTTTTTTCTTTTTTTGTAGGAAAAATAAGAAACAACAACATAATGAAATTAACGAGAATATTAGTTCCGATGCTTGTAAAAAAAAAGAAAAAGAAACGATTTATATTTTGAAGCTAATAATTTCAGTTCTAAAAAAGTATATGTATGTGAAGTGTCCTAGTATTTATTAATTACTAGCAATTATTAAAGTAAATAAATAATGTGATCGAATATAAATTTTCCATACGAATATTTTACTTTGAATAATATATGCGAAGGAAGCCATATTAATATTTTCAAACACAAAATCCGGAGACATATTTTATATAGGTACCTACTCAGTTTTATTAGAATAATTAAAGTTCTTCTTCTTCTTCTTCTTCTTATTATTATTATTAAGTACAAGTTGTCCTGTATATGTGACTGAAATGGAACCGATTGTGGATCAGATAAAATAAGTGTCCTAATTTAAATAGGAAGTTTCGAATGTTCTCGGAAATTAGTTTATGTTTTAAATAAGTAATTATTTTGTTTTTAATTATTTAACCTGTCGTATTGCATATGATATTACATTTTTTAAACTACTGATCAAATACTAATACGAAAGGATAGAAAATACTCATTTTAATATACTACGAGCCACTAATATTGAAAATATGTCCCAGACTGCACGGAGACTTTATTTGGAGATATTAGCAAACCATTCTTATTAAATAATACAAAAAGTACACCTCAGACCATATTTATCAGAAGCTTAGTAGACACCTGGAGCAAAAGGTCATTAAGCAGTATTGATGAAAACATGGGGAACTTCTTGATACAAATCTCCATTCATCGAGAAGTGCCTCAATTAATTCGGAAACTATTATAAACGATTCAGCAAATGGAGATTCTGATGTAGAAATATCTTACCAAGAGCCAATTAAATTGAACAAAGAGATATCTTCAGACTATCTCCTAATTCAAAAATGCCAAACAACTCTGGTGACAAACTAAAGACATCTACCATATTATCAGAAAAAGTTAATGTAGGTTAAAATGTAATAAATTCGCCATTTATATGCATATTAGAAGTGTAAAATCCGATTCCCATACATTTCCAATTTTTGTTTGAAATTGAACTCCAGTTTTAACAAGTTAAATATATAACCATTAAATATTAGATAAAAATGATTACTGTTTGAACCGTTTTTTGTCGCTTCGCTAATACGATTGTTTTTTACTTATATTATGTGAATTCAATGTTTTAGTTATTTTTTTAGAACGCCATGCGTTCACTGTTTGAAGATTGGAAATATTAAGGATATGTTATATATTTTCTTCATAAAATATAAAGTTTTGGACCGAATATGTTGGAAAGTGTTTAATACAATTCAGAAATTCAACACTGAAGAAGTAGTTGTAAAAAACGAGTTTTTATTCTTATTTATTAAGATGTATTTATGGATGGTTGGTCACCCAATAATTTCGCTGTTGTTGGGATATTTATTAAGTAAATATAAAAACTCTTCAAGCCTCAAAAGAATTTACTTATTAAATTATGCCAGGCAGAGAAATCTATAGATTTACGAGTATAATCATCTTTTTGAGGTCTGATTAGATTTTCAGTAAAATCGGTAGACCGGAAGTAGTTGTTTACTTCAGTCAAAAAATCAAAATTATTTATATCTCCTCAAGTACTAAGTTTAAACAAATTTATAAAGAATACAAAAATACTAAAAAAAAAGATTTTATCAACACAGTTCGTCAAAATTTCTACCGGAAGTATTTCTTTTTGTGTGAAAGTATTTAGAGCTAGATTTTGAACAATTTTTGTATAAAGGAAATTTTAAAAATTTTGACCGAAAGTATATCTTCTTCTCTTATGATATAGTAGTTTTTTGCAAATATCTCCCAACTCTTGCATTCTATACAGATTTATTAATAATACAATAGTATTTATAGTTCAAATTGCAACAATTTTTGTATAAAAAATTTCAAAATTCGGACCGGAAGTTTATTTATTAAAAGAATAAAATTACTTTCAATTGGATTTGGGATATTTGTGTATAAAAAAAATCCAAATTTGGAAGTAACATTTATACTCAGAGCTTTATTTTGATAAGAAAATTCAGAATTTATAACTTGATTGGGATCAACTTCTGTATGCACATTTCGGAACGCATATCGTATAAGAAAGTTGTGTGGTGCTCACACCTCATTTTTAATTCTGTTTTAGATTGGAAAAAAGATGAAGTCGAGTTGTTAGAAAAGAAATTTATGTCGTATATTGAAAAAGGTACCTGGCCACCAGGTGAAGAAATTAAAAGGTTCCTTCAAAAAACTAAAACGAATAGGTTTATGATAATTGTTAAATCAAAGATACAACAACAATTTATTAAATTTTACAAAAAATGAATTACTGACATTAAGCTTTTTATAATTACCATGTATCTGTATATTGTTGTTTATATTGTAAAATCTGCCTTAAATAAAGTTTTAAATATGTATATTTGAATATATTTAGTGTTATTAAATAAATACTTATTTATTTGACTACTGTTTATAGATATAGTGGAAGGCAGCGCTAAGAGACGCCCTATTAGAGTAGCTGACTTTTAAATCACAGTGTTTCAAATACAGATTTTCTTCAATTACATATAAATTAAAACACAAAACAAAGTTAAATTAATAATAACTCTATAGATCTAATTTTAATTATATGTAAAGCTTATCTTTTTTCTATAAAATTACAGAGGTCTGAAGAAAACATAAATAAATGTTGAAACGTCACAATCAATTATAGTTTTATTCACATATGCCGCTATTCCCAAGAAAAACATCTATTATATTATTGAATATACGGCAAAGAAAAATCTAATTATATTATATATTATATATATATATATATTGTAACAATACCTTTAATTAATAAAGATACGATTACACTCAGATAAATTTAATAATATTTATTCTTACTATGTGTTTGAAACCTGTACTAATTCTCGTCTATATATAAAATTGAAATCTTTATGTACTTTTTAAATCTATTTTCAAATTCTCTCAGGTAATTTTTTATTTATGCCCTCACTAACTCAGTTCTTATATAAAATATTTAAACTAATTATTTCATATGTTGCTAACTTCCCTTGAATCATCAAAACCCAAACAGTTGCCTATATGTAACTTTTTCAATATCTGCCTATATCATAGGATATTTACGTTTTATATTTCTTAACTTTATAAATCAAAGTTTACAAAACAGTTATTCTTTAGTGAATTATGATGTGTATTTCAACTTTATCTTCAAATAACAATACTTACTGTGAACTCAATCTCAAGGTATATATTAACATACTATTCAAATAATAATATAATCACTGACAGTTGTTTTTTCTATTTATAGGTTACGGTTCTAAGCGTCATATCTGTTTCATCAATTTAATTCAAAAACCTTCTTTATATACCAAATAAAAACAAATGTATCAAACTAATTTGTTTAATAAATCAGGCAAATTATAAATTATATGGTAGTTCTCAACACACACAACCAAATAAGACATTCATGGAGGTACCAAGCTTGTTTACGTAAACATTCTTTTGTAAATTTATATGTGCATGAAAATACACCTTTCGTGGATCGAAAAATATACAAGTAAGTATATTAATTATATTATTTTAAAAATACTGTATAGTTTTTGTATGTAAATCAAATACCCACACAAATTAATCAGTTTTAGTTTGCCGATCAGTTTTTTTTGACTTCTAAAAATTATACAAATGATGATACAAATTAATGTTGTGCACAGAACTTACAAAATATCTTTTCTTGATTATCAACACAGTTATAATGTACGTATAAATAATAGATCTCTAAATTTTGATATACTTTTCAATTCGAAACTGATAAATTCAAATTATTTCAAAGAATTATACGACCTGTTATTACTACTGAACTGGTATTCTTATTTATACACCAAACGATTTTCTTTTTAGCTTGTCGAAGACATTTCCTGGAATCAATGAGGGAGATCCTTTCCTTTTCCTAATTGTCTGGAATGCTCGGAATGTGGACTGTAATGACCGCTATCCTGTAATACCTTCAACCTCTGCAATCAACTAGAATCTCGAACCGTCGAACGCTTTCGTGAAGACCTTTGAAACCTGCCTTTCCTCTACTGGACTGGAATACCTGTGTTAGCTGCTATGTTGAATATCTCGTATCTTTCAAGTCCTGGACTAAACTATTTGTATAACTTCTGGAATTTCACCAACTCTCCAATGCAATAAATCTCTCGTCAAATATGGAATAATATTTACCAATGCAGTAAGTTTATTTTTAAATTGTAATTATATATTTCTTCGCTTTCTTCTCAAGTATGAATATTCTTCAATTATTTCTTTATTCGTTACCGAAATTCTTTCTTCTAATTTATTTTTTATTATATTTGCATGATAAAAAAAAAATGGTACTATTCTGGAAAATGTTGCAATCACCTAAAAAATATCTGCTTTCTTTTCTACTATCTCCTAACCACTTCTTTTACACTTTTGTATAATGATGAATCTCTTAATTATGTGTTTTTCGGAAGGAAAATTTCGTTTTCCGAAAACACATCTACCGCTTTTCTTAAATTCTTTTTGAATCCCCCTCTATTTATTCCCCATATCCCTGGCAATAAATCCTTAGTTTCTATAATATCCAATCATATTGTTCCACACATTATAATAATCCAAAATATGTTTTATTTGTAATTGAATATTTATAATACCTTTTTGTAATTCCAAAAATTTATCAATTTAATTCTTTACTTTAATTTTCACAACCTTTTATACCCTTCGGCAAACCAAATACTCAATACTTTAACTATATTATTTTAAATGTCAAAATCTGACACTTCTTACATTTGAATTTTAGCGCGTAACTATACATCATTTTCCAACCTTTATGATTCAAAATCCATACTAATATTCTCTATTTTTTCAAAAGTGTTAATTAAACAAGCTTTAACAAATAATATTACATATAAAAATACAACAAGTAACATTTACAATTCTACTTTCAGAAATGGGAAATATTACTACAACAAAGAAACCTGATAGGCAACCAACCACTCGATGCAAGGCGAACTTCAACATAACCCGATATGTAACCAACTTTACACGGTTCACAAAAACTATAGGGAAATACCCAATTAATATTCTCACAATTATTTTAAGTATAATTTAAATATTCTCACATCTATTTATTTAATTATAGTTTGGTCCATAAAATATTACCATCTTTTATTTTTTTTTTAATACTCACTACAAGAACATATACAGTATATTTTATTAACATTAGTACTTCCATCATATCCTTACTCATCTAAGTTAGTGAACTACCACATATGCCCCTTTTTTAATAAATCTAAATTTCTATAGAATATATAAATTTATATTTATTCAACAATCTATACTAAAATGATGTACTTCAATTTGTACTACTTCTGTAGCATAACTATACATTCTCATATAAATCCATGTACATTTCTTAATATTTGGTATATAAGATAATTATTTACCTCACTGTATCTATTTTCATTTTTAACTCTCAATTATTTACAACAAACCATTTTAACTAATCTTATTCTCATAAATATACTAATTTATACCAACATATTCAAAATTTACATCTTTATCCATTTGTCTTCATCAATAATGTCATAAAATGTATCTTTTAACATTTCTATGCTTTCTATATAAGTAACTTTATTCCTTTTCTTATCCAATCTTATACCTTCTCTGTATTATCCTATTCATGATTTTAAACCCTCTAAAAATTCTTATCAATATTATAATCGAAACTACTTTTAACATTTACTGGTGATTACTTTTAAGTTGTATCTGTTATTTCTTCAGATATTTAATAGCCTCTACAAAATATGCTTTACATATGCTCACTTATTCTTTATTATTTTATTTTATATAACTGTTCCTAGCTGAACAAAAACCCTATACCTATAATAGACATTTTCGTCTACCTTTTCAAACTTTCACTTTTGGAAAGTACACAAATTATATTTTCGTTTTTTTAAGGCGTACGTGACCTACATATTTCTTTTATACATTATTATTATATATATTTATTATCATTTTGGGTTTTATTTACCCTTTCATACATAATCTCTATAAATTATTCCATATATTTTTATGTTTCCCTTTTATTATTTATTATACATAGCAAGCATTCATTATTATCTTTTCTATACATATTTTATTTTATAGGCTTCTTCTATTTGTATATCACATTTTATTTTTTTATAACTCTTAATGACTTTAATATTTCTTGACCATTAAATGCTTTTATTACTCCGATAAATATCCTTTAAAAAATTTTTTTTTTTTTAATAAGGTTCCTTCTTACTCATCTTTCATATATCTACTTTATACATTTCTTCACATTTTTATACTCGTATGTTTCTTTACTTACTGTAAAGTTACTTATATACTCCTCTAACACTTATATTTACAAATTTTATAATGTAAGGAATGAGGAAAATAAATTAAATATTACTAATTTCTTCATACTAACTAATCTTTTCAACTCTTCTTCGTCTTAATAATTCTATCCTGATTCAATTAATTTAGAGCAAGGAAATAAAATACATAAACCTTTGTTAGATCATTTTAGCTAAAATTTCTTACATGATTAACTCAATTATAAAAAAAAAAATTAAATGCACATCCTTATATCCCGTTTTTTTTTTATGACATACTTTTATAGAAACAAAATACATTAACCATGCCCCTAAATTTTGGTTCTATTAATTTTGATGTAGCTCTGGTGGGTGGTAGCGCTATTTACCAACGGTTGTCGCCCTATGAAATTCAACCGCCATGCCCCTAAATTTTGGGCTATATTATATACAGTGTAGCTCTGGTGGGTGGTAGCGCTATTTACCAACGGTAACTGGTCCTTCAGTACCGCCATGCCCTTAAATTTTTTAACAATTATACTTCATCAATATAATCATGTAACATTGAAATATGATAAGTTCCTTTAAGATATCCCGTTTCTTCATCAATTAATTCATAATTGTTTAATCCTATTTTCCGATGTATTAAATACGGTCCCGAATATGGCCTTATGAGTTTTGCTATAATTTTATTCCTTCTATCCGTTACTCGTAACGCGCGTACAATAACTTTATCGTTCTCATTATACACCTTATATTTACGTTGTTTTTCTTTTTTCTTCTGCTCCCATTTAATTTTTCGTCTCATTAATTTTTGTTTAATTTGTTCATATCTGCCTCCTATTTCTGCAATTTCATCATCTTGCCAAGGCCTTTGTGGAGGTTGTCCTGTGAAAATAGTTATTGGACAAGCTTCATGTACGGTACTTGGTGTGTTATTCATTACAAATTCAATTTGTTTTAAACATCTGGCCCATTTATGATGTCGATCTTCGAGTAATATCCGTAAATATTTAAGAACTTCTTTTATATACCTTTCCGATGGATTAGCTTGTGGATGACGAATCGATATGTGATGAGATTTAATATTTCTTTCATCTAAAAATTCATGATATCTCTGATTCATAAAATATGTTGCATGATCAGATAATATTGTTCTTGGAGTCCCATACTCAGTTATATATTCTTGTAACGCCTGTAATACAGTATCTGTATCACATTTCTGTGTTGGTATTAATCGCACATGTTTCGAAAATATATCACATAACACTAAAATATTTCGATATCTTCTCGTGCTCGGAATCAGATTTGAAATAAAATCAATTGCTACTAATTGTAATCTATCATCAGCAACAATACTTAAACTTATATTCTGATTTGTATAATTCTTTTCTTTTGCTAAAATACAAGTTTCACACCGTTTAATTTCTCTTTTAATTATCTTCTCGTCATTCCGGCAATAATAAGCTTCTCGGAACATTAACCAACATTTCCTAGCTCCTATATGTGTATACATTACATGTAAATGTCGTATAATATTAATCGTGTGTTCTTCATTCGTAACATATACCTCCAGATCGCCTATCTTCTTCAAAATTATCCCTTCATTCATTCTCATTCCTTTATATGTACCTATTGTCCGTAATCTATTTTTAATTATCTCCAACTCAGGTGTATCTTGAGCTTCTCTGATTCTTTGTACTGAAAAAATACCTTCTGATCCCAATCTTACTAAGTTTATATGTACATTTGTTGTTTTTGTTTCACCATGTTTTCTACTCAGTACGTCAGCTGCAATCATTTCTTTACCTGGTCTATATATAATTTCCATATCATACTGCTGTATTAATAACGTCCAACGGTAAATCCTGTTATTATTTAATTTCGTAGTCATAATATTCAGCAACGCCTTGTGATCTGTCTCCAATCTGAATTTCTTCCCTATGAGGTAATAGCGTAACTTAGTTAAAGCATAAATGACAGCAAGCATCTCGAGTTCTGATATCCCAAATTTCCTTTCGCACGGTTTTAAAGTTCTTGACGCGAAATATATTGGAACCTCGATACCATCTTTGATCTGTACTAATTCGGCTGCTACGGCTACACTTGATGCATCTGTTCGTACGATGAAATCTAAATTAAAATCCGGATGATACAACTTAAGATTTTCTACAAAATTTGATTTTAACTGTACGAAACAATCCTCACATTCTTCAGTCCACTTCCACTTCATTCCTTTCTTTAGTAGATTTAACAACGTACTTGTCTTTTGGCTATAATTAGATACAAATTTCCTATAGTAATTCAACAACCCAAGAAATCCTCTCAACATTTTGAGTTTATTAGGTCTTGGATAATTTTGTATCTCTTCTAATCTTTGAGGATCTAATAAAATATTTTGTTGGTTAATAACGTAACCCAAGTAATTGACTTCTTTTTGGCAAAACTGACACTTAGATAAATTTAATTTCATACCATTAACTTGTAATGTATTAATAATAATCTCTATATGATTTATATGAGATTCTATGTCATCCGAAAATATTATGATATCATCTAAATAATGAAGGGCGAATTTCTCATATTGGTCTAGTATTTTATGTAGAAATCTAATCAATCCGGCAGGACTACTTTTTATGCCGAAAGGGCATACTTTAAAATGGTAAGTAATTCCATTTACGTTAAATCCACAGTACTTCCTAGAATTCTCGTCCAATCTTATTAACCAAAATGCATTCTTAAGGTCTAATTTGCTATACCATTTTTTATTACCGCATTTTGTAAGTAAAACATCAATATTTTGTGGTATTTCATGCTCAGGCATGATCCTTAAATTAATTAAACGAGCGTCAATGCAAAGGCGAATAGAATTGTCCTTCTTCTTAACCAACACAACAGGACTAATAAAATAGGTGTTCGATCTCTCGATAATATCAGCTTCTTCTAATTTTCTAAGTTCCTCATTGACACGATCTTGGAAAAAATACGGAATAGGATAATTTTTACACGATAACGGCGAATCATCATTTATCAATAATCGATGCTCATAATCTTTAGCAAAAACAACTTCATCATTAATTAATTTTATATTCTTAGCTAAAATTTCTATTAGACTTTCTTCAATCCAAGGTTCTGGTAATTTTTGTTGTAAAATAAAAGTTTGAATGTCAGCTACATTTCTTATTACTTTAACTTCTTGTTTATCTTCTATTATTACAGCATTTCCATATTCGTCATTTATTTCCGATCTAGGTAATTCAAACATTGCTCCTTCCAAATGTTCTTGAGCATCATCATTCTCTGCACGATCAGCTATAATGACATTATTTACCTCGTACTGTATATCCTCCTTGTATTCAATATAAGCGTTTATTTCTTTTAAATCCACAACCTTATCTAATAAAATTTCCTTTCCTTCAATTTTAATCTTGTTTTCTTCAAAATCTAAATTCATTCCCAGCGCTCTCATATTATCTATCCCTAATATGCAATCATAAAACAAATTCCCTAACAGATAAAATTGCATAATAAATTTGTGTCCATTAATCACTACATCTATACATAACCGCTTATTAATACAACCCATTTTTCCCCTATTCGCAGACATAACATTAGTATTTTTGACTTTAATAATATATTTAGAATATTCAGGTATATTCATTATCATTTCTTCTTTTATGAGTGATATTTCAGCACCAGAATCTAACAAAGTTTTAAATTTAACATCTCTAATACTAATTATGCAAAAAGGTAAACTTTCAAAATTATTAATTATATTTCCCATATCTAAACCATTCTGAACATTCCCCATTCCTGTTATTTTACTACTACTAATTATATTACAACTAACACTACTATTAACAAAATTATTTATTAATGAGATGTTCCCGGGATAGCATTCTGATATGGATCCAATTTCATTTCCAAAATTGGCGTTTTTTTTTCTTCCAAACCAACTCCAATTTCATTTCTATCTTGATTATGAACCTGACTACCAGTAAATCTCCTATCTGATTTTCTCCAATCTTGCATTTGTATATTATTCACCTGTCTAGAATTATTATTTCCATAATACCTTTTATTTTGTTCTTGATAGTCATTGTTATGAGGAACTTGTCTTGCAGATTGATTAATAAAAGGATTATTCCTATTTGTACTCGGTCTTCCATTCCCTCCATTTGATATACTTCGATTATTGTTCCAATTTGAGATACCATTCCCTTGTGTATTATAACTTCTATTATAATTATTACTCTGATGACTATTAAATTGGTAAGGTTGTCTTGCTCCAAAATAATTATTCTGACTACTACTAGGTTGATTATTCCTTGGATAAGCATTCTGTTGAAAAGGGGTATTATTACGAACATAATGATTATTCACACCACTATTATTTGACATACGTTGCTGATTATTCTGAATATCATTTCTTCCATTTAATTGACGAGATTCCCTATATTTAACACCGTCTGTATAATCATCTAAACGTCTAAGAATATTAATCAACTCATTCATATCCGTGACATTCTGACAAATAATTGCATGTGTGTCAACAGGAATAAAGTGTTGTAATAAATGTTGAGATATAGTTTTTTCGTCCAAATGAGATATGTATCGACAATAGTTAAACATTCTTTGTGCGTAAGCCTCCCTCGAAGATTTACCTGGTTGATATCTTCCTGTTAACAACCTCTGATGTGCTCTGCTTTGTTGCGTCTCACTCCAGAAATTATTTTTAAATAATTCCACAAACTTACTTAAATCATCGCAATTGTCTTCAACCCGTTGAAACCAATCCGCTGCACCACTGTTTAAAGTCGCTCTAATAATATTCATTTGGCTCCTAAAATCCTGTATCTCTTCTATATATCTTAGAATATTTGTCAAATAGGCCATTGGATGAGTGGACATTTTATCCCCACTAAAATGAGTTATATTCTCAATTCTGATACCATTATTTAAAACATTGTAAACCGGAGGACATGTTACATGAGGGATGTTAATATTCTGAGTCTTTAATAAAAGATCTTGTATTTTCGTCTTCTGTTCTTCACATTCTTTCAGAATATCTTCCATACTCAACTTCTGCGCAATAGTAGTATCAGTCGATAATTTTATTTCTTTTAAACATCTATCTTCTGTATTTTCTATTTTCTTACAAAAATTCTCTTCTAATTTTTCTGTTTTGTCGGAGACTTCTTTATTTACCTGATCAACTTCATCCCGTATGCGTTTCGCTAACTCCTTATATTTCTCGCTACTATTCTTATCTATTTGTTTTACATTTTCTTGTATTACCTTAATTTTACCTTCAACCTCTTGTACTTTATTTCTAATAATATTTTTAACTTCCGTATCCTTAATTTGTAACTTTTCGTCTACTTCTTTCCGCATTTTCACTTCCCTGCTATCCATTTCAATAGTAATTTCTTTAACCTTTTCTTCTGTATCTCTCAGTAAAGATTTCTTTAATTCTTCCAGATTTCTTCTATTTTCTTCTCTAGTATCAATGCTCGCCTTTTCCAACTTATCCAATTTTTCTCCTAATTCTTTTTTATCCTCCTCTCTATTTTTCTTATTCTCTTCACTAGCCTTGTCAAGTTTATCCATTAACTTCTTATTATTCTTTTCACTATCCTTGTCAAGTTTATCCATTAACTTCTTATTATTCTCTTCACTAATTTGTTTAAACATTTGTAGAATTAATTCCATATCTGCTGTTGTATTCGACATTTCTGTTTTAGAAGTCTCTCCTAATATTTCCACCTTATCACCTCTATCCTGTGTTTCTCCTGTCTATTGAATACCTTCCTGAACTTGTAATATAATTTCTCCTCCCTCTGGTACATTCACATCCTGACCAACCTCCTCTTCACTATCGCTAGACGATTCAGATCTATTTAATCCGAAATTACTCTTAGATCTGGTATTCATTTTCAATAATTGTAGTACACACTTCCTTATACCTTGATATACTTTAAACTGATTTTATTACCTTTGTAAAATGTATACTAATGTTATCGCTATTATTATAATTAATAAAATATTTGAAATATGTTTTTGCGAGTCTTATTTTAATCGCCCCACGTTGGGCACGCCATAAAATGTAACAATACCTTTAATTAATAAAGATACGATTACACTCAGATAAATTTAATAATATTTATTCTTACTATGTGTTTGAAACCTGTACTAATTCTCGTCTATATATAAAATTGAAATCTTTATGTACTTTTTAAATCTATTTTCAAATTCTCTCAGGTAATTTTTTATTTATGCCCTCACTAACTCAGTTCTTATATAAAATATTTAAACTAATTATTTCATATGTTGCTAACTTCCCTTGAATCATCAAAACCCAAACAGTTGCCTATATGTAACTTTTTCAATATCTGCCTATATCATAGGATATTTACGTTTTATATTTCTTAACTTTATAAATCAAAGTTTACAAAACAGTTATTCTTTAGTGAATTATGATGTGTATTTCAACTTTATCTTCAAATAACAATACTTACTGTGAACTCAATCTCAAGGTATATATTAACATACTATTCAAATAATAATATAATCACTGACAGTTGTTTTTTCTATTTATAGGTTACGGTTCTAAGCGTCATATCTGTTTCATCAATTTAATTCAAAAACCTTCTTTATATACCAAATAAAAACAAATGTATCAAACTAATTTGTTTAATAAATCAGGCAAATTATAAATTATATGGTAGTTCTCAACACACACAACCAAATAAGACATTCATGGAGGTACCAAGCTTGTTTACGTAAACATTCTTTTGTAAATTTATATGTGCATGAAAATACACCTTTCGTGGATCGAAAAATATACAAGTAAGTATATTAATTATATTATTTTAAAAATACTGTATAGTTTTTGTATGTAAATCAAATACCCACACAAATTAATCAGTTTTAGTTTGCCGATCAGTTTTTTTTGACTTCTAAAAATTATACAAATGATGATACAAATTAATGTTGTGCACAGAACTTACAAAATATCTTTTCTTGATTATCAACACAGTTATAATGTACGTATAAATAATAGATCTCTAAATTTTGATATACTTTTCAATTCGAAACTGATAAATTCAAATTATTTCAAAGAATTATACGACCTGTTATTACTACTGAACTGGTATTCTTATTTATACACCAAACGATTTTCTTTTTAGCTTGTCGAAGACATTTCCTGGAATCAATGAGGGAGATCCTTTCCTTTTCCTAATTGTCTGGAATGCTCGGAATGTGGACTGTAATGACCGCTATCCTGTAATACCTTCAACCTCTGCAATCAACTAGAATCTCGAACCGTCGAACGCTTTCGTGAAGACCTTTGAAACCTGCCTTTCCTCTACTGGACTGGAATACCTGTGTTAGCTGCTATGTTGAATATCTCGTATCTTTCAAGTCCTGGACTAAACTATTTGTATAACTTCTGGAATTTCACCAACTCTCCAATGCAATAAATCTCTCGTCAAATATGGAATAATATTTACCAATGCAGTAAGTTTATTTTTAAATTGTAATTATATATTTCTTCGCTTTCTTCTCAAGTATGAATATTCTTCAATTATTTCTTTATTCGTTACCGAAATTCTTTCTTCTAATTTATTTTTTATTATATTTGCATGATAAAAAAAAAATGGTACTATTCTGGAAAATGTTGCAATCACCTAAAAAATATCTGCTTTCTTTTCTACTATCTCCTAACCACTTCTTTTACACTTTTGTATAATGATGAATCTCTTAATTATGTGTTTTTCGGAAGGAAAATTTCGTTTTCCGAAAACACATCTACCGCTTTTCTTAAATTCTTTTTGAATCCCCCTCTATTTATTCCCCATATCCCTGGCAATAAATCCTTAGTTTCTATAATATCCAATCATATTGTTCCACACATTATAATAATCCAAAATATGTTTTATTTGTAATTGAATATTTATAATACCTTTTTGTAATTCCAAAAATTTATCAATTTAATTCTTTACTTTAATTTTCACAACCTTTTATACCCTTCGGCAAACCAAATACTCAATACTTTAACTATATTATTTTAAATGTCAAAATCTGACACTTCTTACATTTGAATTTTAGCGCGTAACTATACATCATTTTCCAACCTTTATGATTCAAAATCCATACTAATATTCTCTATTTTTTCAAAAGTGTTAATTAAACAAGCTTTAACAAATAATATTACATATAAAAATACAACAAGTAACATTTACAATTCTACTTTCAGAAATGGGAAATATTACTACAACAAAGAAACCTGATAGGCAACCAACCACTCGATGCAAGGCGAACTTCAACATAACCCGATATGTAACCAACTTTACACGGTTCACAAAAACTATAGGGAAATACCCAATTAATATTCTCACAATTATTTTAAGTATAATTTAAATATTCTCACATCTATTTATTTAATTATAGTTTGGTCCATAAAATATTACCATCTTTTATTTTTTTTTTTATACTCACTACAAGAACATATACAGTATATTTTATTAACATTAGTACTTCCATCATATCCTTACTCATCTAAGTTAGTGAACTACCACAATATATATATATATATATATAGTGCTCGACGAAATTCAGCTTTGAGTACTGATAGTGTATATCACTGTGTATAAAACTTACTACCAGGAAAGGTAGAATTAGGGTTTAGGTAAAAATAAAAAATTCGTAGCTCTTTTTCGGCTAGTTACGTTTCGGTTCTATGTTTGAACCTTCATCAGACCTTTATTAGATTAGAAAAAAGAACATATTAAATTTTGCCCAGCTCACATTTATAAAATAATTAACAATCTTAAAAACATCTATGTGTACTTACTTTTGCCGAGGGGCTATATATTTGGTCTCATCTGTATATTCAACATATGACACATTAAAAAAGTAAACATTAAGATATTACGGCACATTTAAAATAATTTGCTTAAAGTAATTTTCCGTGTGCAGTTTAAAGTCTCGAAAACCTTCTGCGTACGTTTTATTAAACACATGTGTACATTGGTGAAAGAAAAACCTATTCGTCCGAAAAACAAACAAGAAAAAACAAAAAGGGGATATCTTTTATTTTATATTGTTATTCCGCGCAAATAATGTATTGATATTAAATTTAACATTTACATGAATTTCGTATAATTTTAATAATGAGTAAGTGCTGTCATTTAATCTATTGTGTTATGCTAATTTGTATTGTATTCTTCTTGTTAATTGCGGCAAGAAAGCTCCATATATTCTGCTGAAATTTTGCGAGTCTGATTTGCAATTTATACTGTGTCTTAAAGTTTTTATGGTAAGCGTTTCCAAAAAAGTTCTCCGAATGTAATTAGGCTCTTTGAAAATGATTCTTGCTTTACTGAAATCCGCTGTGTGGTTGGTGGTTGATATATGGCCTGCCAAAGCACACCCCTGCGGCTTCACCCTTACGTCACTGATATGTTGGGTGATCCGGTTTTTTAATCTCTGCTTTGTCTGTCCTACATAGAAATCATGGCAGCTACATTCTATTGCGTACACCACATTGTTTCTCATCTGTGTAGGTATGTTATCCTTTAATCTAGTGTACACCTTTGAATTCGAAAAAGCCGTTGTATATGCTATAGAACATATTATATTGTGAAATAGCATTTTAATTTTATTCGTTAGGTTTGGAATGTATTGCAATTTTCCGTACTTGGGAGTTGTGCTACTGTTATCATTACCGTTCGGTTCTTTTTCCCTTTTTGATAGGGTTTCGGGGTTTGTATCCGTGGTATTGGAAGAAAAGAGAAGTTTGTTCAATACATTTTTTGGATAGTTATTGTATAGCAGAATTTCTTTGAGTTTGTGTAAATCCTGTTGGAGATAGTCAGCATGTGATATTTTGCTAATTCTATCTTTAAGTGCTTTGATCAAGTTTATTTTGTATTTTTTGGGGCAATTTGAATGGTAATTTAGTAACCTGTTTGAGTTAGATGGTTTTCTATACCATCTTAATTTGAGAGTGTTGTTTTCCCTCTTTATCAGTGTGTGAGTTATTTTGCTCTATTTCCACTGTGAAATTTAGTTTATTATTATATGAATTGAAAATTTGTAGAGTAGAGTCTATTTTGTTTTTTGGGATGCAGCAAATTAAATCATCCACATATTGCCATAAAAAGTGAAACTGAAAATCTATTCGGGTTATTACATATTTTATGATAGTTTCATTGTTATGTAATAACCCGAATAGATTTTCAGTTTCACTTTTTATGGCAATATGTGGATGATTTAATTTGCTGCATCCCAAAAAACAAAATAGACTCTACTCTACAAATTTTCAATTCATATAATAATAAACTAAATTTCACAGTGGAAATAGAGCAAAATAACTCAATCCCATTTTTAGACACACTGATAAAGAGGGAAAACAACACTCTCAAATTAAGATGGTATAGAAAACCATCTAACTCAAACAGGTTACTAAATTACCATTCAAATTGCCCCAAAAAATACAAAATAAACTTGATCAAAGCACTTAAAGATAGAATTAGCAAAATATCACATGCTGACTATCTCCAACAGGATTTACACAAACTCAAAGAAATTCTGCTATACAATAACTATCCAAAAAATGTATTGAACAAACTTCTCTTTTCTTCCAATACCACGGATACAAACCCCGAAACCCTATCAAAAAGGGAAAAAGAACCGAACGGTAATGATAACAGTAGCACAACTCCCAAGTACGGAAAATTGCAATACATTCCAAACCTAACGAATAAAATTAAAATGCTATTTCACAATATATGTTCTATAGCATATACAACGGCTTTTTCGAATTCAAAGGTGTACACTAGATTAAAGGATAACATACCTACACAGATGAGAAACAATGTGGTGTACGCAATAGAATGTAGCTGCCATGATTTCTATGTAGGACAGACAAAGCAGAGACTAAAAAACCGGATCACCCAACATATCAGTGACGTAAGGGTGAAGCCGCAGGGGTGTGCTTTGGCAGGCCATATATCAACCACCAACCACACAGCGGATTTCAGTAAAGCAAGAATCATTTTCAAAGAGCCTAATTACATTCGGAGAACTTTTTTGGAAACGCTTACCATAAAAACTTTAAGACATAGTATAAATTGCAAATCAGACTCGCAAAATTTCAGCAGAATATATGGAGCTTTCTTGCCGCAATTAACAAGAAGAATACAATACAAATTAGCATAACACAATAGATTAAATGACAGCACTTACTCATTATTAAAATTATATGAAATTCATGTAAATATTAAATTTAATATCAATACATTATTTGCGCGGAATAACAATATAAAATAAAAGATATCCCCTTTTTGTTTTTTCTTGTTTGTTTTTCGGACGAATAGGTTTTTCTTTCACCAATGTACACATGTGTTTAATAAAACGTACGCAGAAGGTTTTCGAGACTTTAAACTGCACACGGAAAATTACTTTAAGCAAATTATTTTAAATGTGCCGTAATATCTTAATGTTTACTTTTTTAATGTGTCATATGTTGAATATACAGATGAGACCAAATATATAGCCCCTCGGCAAAAGTAAGTACACATAGATGTTTTTAAGATTGTTAATTATTTTATAAATGTGAGCTGGGCAAAATTTAATATGTTCTTTTTTCTAATCTAATAAAGGTCTGATGAAGGTTCAAACATAGAACCGAAACGTAACTAGCCGAAAAAGAGCTACGAATTTTTTATTTTTACCTAAACCCTAATTCTACCTTTCCTGGTAGTAAGTTTTATACACAGTGATATACACTATCAGTACTCAAAGCTGAATTTCGTCGAGCACTATATATATATATATATATATATATATATATATATATATATAATATATAATATAATTAGATTTTTCTTTGCCGTATATTCAATAATATAATAGATGTTTTTCTTGGGAATAGCGGCATATGTGAATAAAACTATAATTGATTGTGACGTTTCAACATTTATTTATGTTTTCTTCAGACCTCTGTAATTTTATAGAAAAAAGATAAGCTTTACATATAATTAAAATTAGATCTATAGAGTTATTATTAATTTAACTTTGTTTAAAATTGATTTGTATAAACACTCTGTACACATAAGTTTATAACGACAAACTATACATATAACATATAAAAACAATTGTATGAACGATGAAAATATACATTAAATCTACTTACATATATTTTTGTTTATTTCTCTATTAATAATCATCTTTTGTATTATTTCTTTTTTTTACTTCTACATTTTTACTTTCCGATGTATTTTCTATTTTCTTGGTGGTAATGCATTTTAATTTAAAATTAATATATACTAAATTCTATTTTTATCAATTGGTCAATGTTATTTCTGTGTCAAACCTTGAAATGAGAAACTCTAACATCTGCATTTGTTTCATTATGTTTTTAACAACAAATGCAGATGTTAGAGTTTCTCATTTCAAGGTTTAACACAGAAATAACATTGACCAATTGATAAAAATAGAATTTAGTATATATTAATTTTAAATTAAAATGCATTACCACCAAGAAAATAGAAAATACAACGGAAAGTAAAAATGTAGATGTAAAAAAAAAGAAATAATACAAAAGATGATCATTAATAGAGAAATAAACAAAAATAAATGTAAGTAGATTTAATGTATATTTTCATCGTTCATACAATTGTTTTTATATGTTATATGTATAGTTTGTCTTTATAAACTTATGTGTACAGAGTCTTTATACAAATCAATGATCTAATACTATTATACTACTAGATGCAGTGTACGCTATGTCTTGCTGATTAGGAAGTGACCCACACCATAGGAGAAAGAAGGAAAATATATGAGCGTCGAAAGTTTGACAAGGATGAACAAAATTGACCGTTTTATGTGGGCAAAATTCAAATAAGTTGCTATAGCTTGTAATGGCTTATAATGTTTAAAAGTATTATTTTGTTAAAAATATGCTATATTAAAAGGAAAGTAAAGGTATTGCAACTTTAATAATCAAAAAGATAAATAATTAAATATATATTATTAATATGGTATTAAATATATTCTGTTTAATAACATTTTAAAGGTATCTATGCTAGTTGCCATTCTTCATTAAGGAAAGAAAATTAAATAAATGACTTTTAATGACTATGAGATAACTATATGATTTTGTTCTTCTAATAATACCTATTTTAGCATGTGTGATGATCATTCAGTTTTTATTTAAAACAGTAGTATTAGTAAAAATTTTTAAAAATCACTATACAGATATCAGTTGGAAATTTTGAATTGACCACTAGAATTTTTCAAAATATTACGTTCTGAAAAAATAAATATAGAAACTGACAGCTTTTCTTAGGTGTTCCTTACAACTTCTGATATATTCAAAATAAAAGACAATTAATGCTTAATTTTTTATTAAAATATATGTACATATAATTAATATGGATTAACAAATACGTAAATGGTAAATATGTGATCGAAGTAAAATGGAGAAAGAAATATTAAAAATACATAAAGCTAGAATAACAACTTGTATTATTTCGTGAGGTGTTTTTTCTGTGACTAATTCAAATACTTCAACATTAGTTACATTTGGGGATTCTGAGCTATAAGGTAAATAGAACATTAAAAATATCTAGGTAGAATAATAACTACAAATAGAAATCTTACTTTAACAGTTCTTTGTTTGGTGCATCAGTAATTTTTAATCGTTGAGATCTGCTATTACAGGGAATTTTTCTCAAGTGAGCAGGAAAATTGAAAATACTTTGAATTGCATTTTGGGGCAAATATTTTCTTCCATAACTTATAACAAAATGCTCTGAAAACAATCTTGAATATTTTGATGGCTTAAAATCCTTTCGTTTAGTACAAATTATCCACTGCTTGCATAGTACTTGATTAGATTGAAAACTAAAATTTTTTATATCAAATTTACAAATCATGTATTTTATTAAGAATAGTTAACCTGTGAAATCATACGTTCATTCCCTTTTCTGCCCTATTAGTACAACCATACGCTGCACATGACATTACCATTGTGTCTTAAATATGTGACTCCAAGCACTGCGAAGCTGGTATATATAATATTCAACAATTTAAAATATTTATTTCTAATTTTGTTACTGATAATAGCACTTTTAACCAAATATATATGACACTAAATCCATGAGAACAACACTGTTAAATTATAAGCTGAAGTTAACAATTGCCAATATTCTTGATGATTCTCAATTTATATACATTACCTATATGCCTATATCAAATAAAAATGAAATTCTTAAAATGTATCTAATTACAATCACAATTTTATAAATAAAAATAGTTGATTCAATCATCATGAATCCACAGTTGTCTTTATACTCGTATTTCTTTAAATAAAAATAAAGTCAGTGGTGTATGAAATAAAATCAATACTAGAAGAAATCTATTAATAAAATACATAATCCAAATTACCAAAAAGACAAATAAATATGTATAAATCAACAAAATTGAGAAAGTTTATATACAAAACAATGCGATATCGCCATGTTTTGCCCACAACTAACGGTTTTGTATATCTGTCTCCTTTGTATGTAGAGGTCAATTCCTCTCTCTCTACAGTCCATCTAGTAGTTCTATATTATTAGATCATTGATACAAATAAATTTTAAACAAAGTTAAATTAATAATAACTCTATAGATCTAATTTTAATTATATGTAAAGCTTATCTTTTTTCTATAAAATCACAGAGGTCTGAAGAAAACATAAATAAATGTTGAAACGTCACAATCAATTATAGTTTTATTCACATATGCCGCTATTCCCAAGAAAAACATCTATTATATATATATATATATATATATATATTAATTTTTATTGGACGATTTGTAGGTCGTTATACTAGTTTTAAATAATTTTTAAAACTCGCTAATTTGCAGTGTTTGAAAATTATAATTTTATAATTTTACCACTGACTATTAAATTAATTAGGTAATTTTTTTTAATTAAAAATTACCGACACGGCTGGGAATAATTAATTTAATAGTCAGTGGTAAAATTATAAAATTATAATTTTCAAACACTGCAAATTAGCGAGTTTTAAAAATTATTTAAAACTAGCATAACGACCTACAAATCGTCCCATAAAAATTAATATATATTTACTTATATGAGGTCAATAAAAATTTAATATCACATATATATATATATATATATATATATATATATATAGACTTGTTTTCGGTCAAAAGGAGATCATTTTTAAGCATTTCATATCCAAGTGGAGATCCTTTTTTCAAAGCGAGATCCGAAATCGGATCTAGATTTGTTTCGCGTGTATATCGTCACCATACGAACTAGTATGGTCGGTAATATCAAAATTTAAAATTTATGTTTGACCTCAATTTTACGCATTTTATCACGCGATATACATTCGTAGTTCAATCATGTCAGTGATAGAGGGCGCCCTACTAGATTATTTGCAGTTGATATATTAGGCGAAGACGCGATCCGTTCATTCTGGCAACATCTGCTCAAGGTCATACGGATGACTAACTCATTGTTTGGGATCCAAACAATGTGTCTTTTGACAGTTTGTTTTGTACTATAAAATTTAATAAAGTAGTTCCTATATTGGGTGTTCTATTTAAAAATGGATATTTCGTATTAATATAATAGCGTATTCTTTTCGAAAAATAAAGTTATCACAAGATATTAATTCATATATTCTTTATGAATATTTTGCAAATGTGTGTGGGCAGAATATTGTGTTTGTGATAGGTAATGCTTATAATTGTACGACATATATTTATGAAGTGATTGTACTTGCAATACCTATTTCAAATTATGTTGGTTAATTGAATAACATATTTTATAATAATAAGATAAACTTCAGAATAAAGAGTATCAAAGAAGGTGCACTTGTTAAATTTGCAAAAGGAATTGTAGAACGCTTGAAACAAAAATCTAATTAAAATTAACAATAACCGTTGTTTTTCTTCGAAATTAGCATAGAATCTAGGACTGGCCACGGTATATTTTCATATAAAAGGGCAATTTATTATTCCTACTCTTATGATTTTGTCATATGTTTCACATTTTTTGGGTAACTGTTAATTTCGTATGTATACAGGCTGATTTATTTTTGACCCTCACCATGAGGATCTGGTTTATAATTGGATATAGAGTATAGGTTTAAATTTGGCGTTGTTCTTAAATTTTGAGTTTGTTATAAATCCGTAAAGAAAATTGACCTGTGACGAATGACGTTCGTTTTTAAAGAAAAAAATGCATTTGGCCTTGTAGAGAAAAATAAAAACACATTCTTATGGCCACTTTTAAACCGCTATCCAATGGTGTACTCGAATTTTTTATATGACGTTTTGTTTTTTTATGGCCATTATCAACTAATTTAATTTCTTATAGTCCCCATACTGGATTCAGAAAGTTTTTTTTTTTCTAATTTCAACCATGTACTACATATTGACAGAAGTTGATATTACGCTTTAAATGAAAGAATAAATTTTAAACTTAAATTAGGTAGCCATGAAATTTCAGTCCGTCAAACTTTTCATTTATCGTTCATTAGTAATACAAAAATGTCATTCACCAACGAAGAGAAACGAGATATGTTAAGTATTTTTTATTCTTCGAACCAAAATTCAACAATAGCGAGTACAAGATATTTATAATTGTATCCAGAACGACAACAGCCTCACCGTGCCATTTTTCTGGATAGTTTACTAAGCCGCGTAATGTTCATGTCAACAGGAATTAGAATAAAAATCGACAGGATATTTTACAAAAGGTAAATTTAAGGCGTGTTTTTGCAAATTTAACATACATTAAATTAAAAATGATAAATACATATGTATTTAAATAATTTTTACACTTCATTTGTAAAGAAGAAATAATAGTAACAAAAACATTAATAAAAATACATAGAAAAGTAAACCATAAACAATTACAGTAAATGTTCAATTATCTGGCCATCTTCATTAATGCACAGTTGGGCACGCTTTCTGGCATTTTGAACTGCCCTTTGTATGGTTGTTCTAAAAACTGCATCGAAGGCATTCTGAAGTATGTCTTGTAATTCTTCAATGTTTTGTCATCTACTTTATAAATATTATTGTTAACATATAATCTAGCGTATTTAAATCAGTTGATGTCGCAGGCCATTCAACAACTCCTCTATTTCCAGTCAAACGGTTCGGAAACTCTTGATTCAAGTAATTCCTAGCAACTGCCGCATTATTTGCCGGTGTGACGTCTTGTTGCCACCATAAATGTTGTAATTGATTTAATTGGATATTGTTGTCAAGGTAGTCACATACGTATTCGTACGTAAAGGTTTAAATATCATTCTCCATTTAAATGTTCTTCATACATAACTGGTCCTAGGAGACGATTTACCAAAATACCCATCTAAACGTTTATTCCAAAACGATGTTGTGGTCTCCTTGCCCTGTTTTGTCGGGGATTTTGTACTGCCCAATAGTGCTCCGTATTTCTGTTGAACATTCCAGAGTTGGAAATTTAGTTTCATCTGACGAGATAATATTGCTTAAAAATGTTGGTCATTTTCTATTCTTCCCATTAACCAATTACATTATTCGAGTCTTCTTAAATTATCTCCAGGTAGTAAAGTGTGACTAATGGATCTTGTATGGTTTAAACCTACTTTGATGTAAAGTTCTCCAAACTCTAGACTGGGACAAATTTAATTCTGACGCCACTACGCGTGTAGAAATTGATGGAATATTATTTATCTAAAAATACAAGGTTAACATGCAGTTTGCAAAAACACGCCTTAAATTTACCATTTGTAAAATATCCTGTCGATTTTCATTCGAATTCCTGTTGACATGAACATTACGCGGCTTAGTAAGCGATCCATTCTCGACCAAATTTCTATCAAGATCTAAAAAGATGGTACGATGAGGCTGTGGTCATCCTAGATACAATTGTAAATATATTGTACTCGCTACTGTTGAATTTCGGTTCGAAGAATAAAAAGTACTTAACATATCTCGTTTCTCTTGCCTAATTTAATCTTAAAATTTAGTCTTTCAATTAAAGCATAATATCAATAACTTTCAACATGTAGTACATGGTTGAATTAGAAAAAAAACTCTTTCTGAAGGTGTCTAAATCCAATATAGCGCTTATAAGAAATTAGATATTTGATGATGGCCAGAAAGAAACGAAACGTTACACAAAAATTTCGTGTACACCACTGGATAGAGGTTTAAAAGTGGCCATAAGTGTGTGTTTTTATTTTTTCCAAGGCCAAATGTAGGTGCTAGAGGTAAAAGAACAAAATCGAGTTTTTGCGTTTTTTTTTAATACGAACGTCATTTGTCACATGTCCATTTTCTTTACGGATTCATAACAAACACAGGATTTGACAACTTCGCTAAATTTAAAACGAATCAGCCTGTATATGTACGTATATTTTATTAGTCTTTCCATTTTTCACAATATTTTTGTATTTCTCAATAACAGTAAGTAATCACACAGAAATTCTCAGATGCTGTATTCACAAAAGATATAACTACATTTGTTTACCAAAATGAAATTTCTAATTATATAGAATATAATCTTTAAAAAAATAAAATAACAAATTCGGATGTAGAAAATGACGCCAATATTATTAGAACAAAATATACGAATTTAGACCAAATGCACTAGCAAATATGTTGCAAACTTTGTACAATACATCCTTAAACACTGTTTAGATAACCGATGTATATCCTAGCATTGAAAATCTATAGTTAGAAATAATTAATTATTAGACTTAATAAATGAATGATTGGTTAACCAGGTATTTTAATCGGAGTTTGAAAAACCGGCCCTTAATGTGTATAAACCAAAGTTGCTCGTTTCTGTTGCTCCTTTCACAACAATCTAAAAATATTGTCAACTATATTATTTGTAAATAGAATACTTTATATATTATTGTAAAATCATATATATCACATTATTTTAAATTGATACTGCATGAACGTGTGTTCAAAGTCATCCACTGATTTTAGAGTTATTACAATTTTCCTAATTTTTCCACAATTGTAATCTTCTTTCAATGCTTCATTAACAAATAACATACAAACAAGCAAATTTAAATATAGGTTCAACAACCTGCCATGGTAGTTACACACGTATTTAAAACTAATCATCCATTAGTTATAAAATGAGCTGAGTGTTTACTATAAATCATTTTTTTCTTTAGGAAATTGTAATTCGGATAATTTTTTTAGTTTTAACACAATTATCAAAAAGAACATTTAATTTTTGGGCATAATTTGATATGCCCAAAGTTGTTAGTTTACAAGATTTTGATTATTCCGTAATTTATACTTCTTTAGCGAACATAAGTACCTATATCATCTGTCACTTCTAAATACGTGTCTAACAATCATCAAACATTACAAACGTTGTGTTTAAAATTGTATCTTGACAATATTATTCATTAATCGAACATTGACATTTCTTTGAAGGATCACACCTGGGGAAAAATTAGGTAAAGTCGCAACAACTCTGAAACGAGTAGATAAACTTGAGTATTTTCGCACATAAAAAAAATTTAAAATAGACTGTGAAATCCAATTTTGAAGTAATGTATACCATTTAAAAATCCAAAGTGTTTTATTGTTATGAGGAAACTGAACATCTTGTATAGCTGAAAATATATTTATATAGCAGAGAAAAAAGCCTCAAGCAACTGTACATATATTTACTCTATCATATTTAGTGCAGGAGATATCTCGTAGACCCACGCCCTAGGTGGACCCTGTATATTGTATTTATACCACCTTTATTAATATTTTTCGAAATTTTATTAACAATTAACAGTATATTTTTTTTATAAATAATAAACGTTTATGAATATGAACAAGGTAATATTAAGAGTTAATAGTATATATGTATTTAATGTTACTGGAGTAAGTAATTATACTATATAATTAAAAAGTTTCCTAAGAGTTCAATTTACCAATTATTTTACTGATTTCATGTTATCTCTACATAACATTATACATATATATTCACAATATGGCATTTCTGTAATAGTAAAATTTAGGTATGTTTTCTTCAAAATTAAATATATCTCAGTTACAAATACTATGAAGGAATTTAAAATGTAAATAAACCCAGTCGAGATTTCTCACATACCGGTATCTCTTTCCCTCATCTTAGCGCGGATACTGTTTTCTCACTCTACGCATCAATTTACAACCGGTTTTTTTACACTCAAAAAGTAATTCAACATAATGCGCATGCAATAAACTTGGCAACATTGGCGGATCTTATTTTATACCACATATTTATACATATACAATCTGTGATCTCGTTTGTAATAAGACCTTCTCTTGTATAGTATACATGACGTATATCAAA
The DNA here is from genome assembly GCA_963170755.1 of Amphimallon solstitiale. Classification (NCBI taxonomy): domain Eukaryota; kingdom Metazoa; phylum Arthropoda; class Insecta; order Coleoptera; family Scarabaeidae; genus Amphimallon; species Amphimallon solstitiale. The sequence continues at coordinate 63,971,329 of OY720684.1, read as the reverse complement.
AATAAAAAAAGCATTACCCCTCTGTTGAGGCCCTTATTAAAAATGGATTTCTATAGCTATTCCTATAATTCTTTTTCCAAAATAATGATTCCTTAAAGTGGACCCCGGGTTGTCTATGAAATGTTTGGATCTCATTTTGGGCAGAAAACGGGTATATATATATATATATATATATATATATATATATATATATATATATATATATAAGAGAAAGCAAGAAGTCTTTGCCGTTAGAACACAGGAATAATAGGTTCTTGGGGAATCTAGCAATCATAAACTGGTTGTGCTTTAGTTCTTTATTCTTTCTGCCAATATTTCGTACATATGATCGTGTACTTCATCAGGGCATCAAAATGTGAACTGTTTATGTGGACAATATCACATGATACAGAAGTGCATGTTTCTTTACGATTGATTTTCATTAACATTATTGGTCTTAACAGTGGTTATGATAATGATGTTCACAGATTAAAATTCATTAAAAACTCTAGACGGAACACAACAAAAAAACACGTTAAAATTATTCTGGTTAACACCTCGTTACATTTTTTAAAAAATATAATTTTTCTTTTTTGAAAACACTGTAGTGTAAAGTGTATCATTGAACGGTCAAGAACAAAATCTTGTTTGTTGTTTTGTTCTTGACCGTTCAATGATACACTTTACACTACAGTGTTTTCAAAAAAGAAAAATTATATTTTTTAAAAAATGTAACGAGGTGTTAACCAGAATAATTTTAACGTGTTTTTTTGTTGTGTTCCGTCTAGAGTTTTTAATGAATTTTAATCTGTGAACATCATTATCATAACCACTGTTAAGACCAATAATGTTAATGAAAATCAATCGTAAAGAAACATGCACTTCTGTATCATGTGATATTGTCCACATAAACAGTTCACATTTTGATGCCCTGATGAAGTACACGATCATATGTACGAAATATTGGCAGAAAGAATAAAGAACTAAAGCACAACCAGTTTATGATTGCTAGATTCCCCAAGAACCTATTATTCCTATATATATATATATATATATATATATATAGGATTTTTAAAAGATTAAAAATTACCTAATTAACAATTAAACTAATTTTAAATTAATTTGAAATTAGTATTGACCTCTAAATCGTCCAAGAAATTTAATTATATATATGCACATGAATATGTGAATAAGGTCAAGAAAAATTTAGAATTATTTATTATATATATATATATATATATATATATATAAAATGTTGTTTTTCTTTACCCCTTTTTTGTAAAATATGTGTTTTTTTGTTTTTTCTTGGGTTAATTGTGTAAAAATAAATTACAAAATTAAAATAATACGATCCATTTACTTTAACGTTTCAATGTTTATAACATCTTTTTTGTGATTGGACTTTTTGAAAAAGATGTTATAAACATTGAAACGTTAAAGTAAATGGATCGTATTATTTTAATTTTGTAATTTATTTTTACCCAATTAACCCAAGAAAAAACAAAAAAACACACATATATATATATATACCCGTGATTGTGCATTCATCTTGCTATAGTTGGCCTGACTTTGTATGAAAGATCTATATATATATATATATATATATATATATATATATATATATATATATATATATATATATATACACGGTGGCCAGAAAAATGCGGACAAACGCCAGGTAGAACGATTCTTTGTTCAATTCTGAGGCGATAATCTTAATCCAAAAAAGTTATACGGTCCTTCCTTACGGCATACGAGACCATCAAACATTAAGTTGTACGGCTAAAATTTAGCAAAATTCGTCAAATTTATCTATGTAAAATCATTGTGGTGAAATTTACAAATGGAATTATCTCAAATGCATTGATGTAACTAATCGATTAATACCAATGGTTTACAAAAAAAAAAAAAAAAAAAAAAAAAAAACACTGTACTACTTTTTTCAATTAAGATTGTCAACTCAGAATTAAACAAAGATTTGGCCTGCGTGGCGTTTGTCCGCATTTTTCTGGCCACCGTGTATAATTAATATTTTATATGTGTTTAACGTATATATTAAACACATTCAGTGCACTCTGTGTTGGAACACAGAAATCCTAATTTCATTCTGGATAATTACAATTAATATTTTATATGTGTTTAACGTATATATTAAACACATATAATTCGTTTCTTTGCCGTATATATATATATATATAGATATATACGGCAAAGAAACGAATTATATGTGTTTAATATATACGTTAAACACATATAAAATATTAATTGTAATTATCCAGAATGAAATTAGGATTTCTGTGTTCCAACACAGAGTGCACTGAATGTGCTTTAATTTCGCAGAAGGAAAACATAGTAGTTAATATGGTTCCTTCGTTAAATGAGAATAATTAGAAATTATCTCTCAAGCTTGCAAAGATCGTCCCCGAAACTATATATACAAATTTCGGTAGACAGGAAAACGAACACATTACAGTTGCCGAGCTGATGAGTGTTCACGTTGTAGTGGTTAAAATGAAACTAATGCATATGTGTTAGTCCTCGGAGTGGTGTGTTTCTTTTCCTTAAAATCATTAACATTTGAATAATGCAAGTAATTGTCATCAATTAATTAATACGCCGCTAAATTCAAGAAACTTCTCACATATATATATATATTGCTATAGGGGGGTTGTGGTGCTTATAAACCCCTAGCAGTTAATGTTCTAAAAGAGCAATGAGACTAATTGAATTCAAATTAACAAAAAAAACTGTTAAAAATTAAGAGAGAAATGTTCACCAAATTAAGTTTATGAAAGCTAATATTACGCAAGTGAAAGTTTAATCTAAAATTATTGCTAACTGTATATGTGGGTCTACGTTAATAATTCAATGAAAAGGTGACTATCTCTGCGGTATTAAATTTGAACTGTACTAAATTTCGCGCTTGAAATTGACTTCCTATCGCTTATATTTTGACCAATGATCTATTTCTAATAGGGGAAGGGGTTGTTTCCGGCTTTCTACAATGAATTATGTGAGTATACAATAACGCCAGTGCGCTCTTCGTTAACTTTTATCTCAGGGCCGTTGCTGGGGTTCCGCGGGAATACCTAATGCTCAGAGTGACTTACGCAATACCTGTTATTCCTACGGGATCCTAGGACTCCTGTGTGAACACGTTGTGGGCTGCTGCTAGTACCTATATAGATTGAATGATGTGTCTCCACAAATTTACGATGGATGCCAGTTCAAAATACAAATAATAAACACAAAGGTAGGTATAACTTCTAATTCTTTATATATTTAATTCCACTTGTTACATTCACATTTAATCAAATGAGTTATGTTTGTAGATAGAGTATGTTCATCATAAGACAACAATAAAATTAATGAGAAACAATTTATGACATGGAGAGATAATGTACACAGATCCACCTAATCGTACAAATTTCCCAAAACGTGTAAACGCATCTGTTGAGAGTGCAAATATAAATGAACTGAATGTGAACTTAATTATGGTTAAGAGAATTTATGAAAACAATCTGTTCAATTCTAGGATATTAGTTCTGACTGGAGACAAACAAATCTATTGTAAAGGTTAGCTATTTATATTATTTTATCTAAATCTGAGCAATGTATAGAGCTACTTGTTTACCAATATAGGTTAGGTTTCATTTCCTTTGATGTGACTGACTGTATGTTAAATATTGACTTTAATATTTAGTAAATTTTAACGAAAGACAATTTATTTATATGTGAATTCTAAATTTTTGATTTCTAATGACTATTATACTACTTTTACAGTACTGACATGGATTTTAATCTTCGTAAACACACGAATTACAAGACAGTTTGACGTAAATATTGTTACTTGAAAGCTGAACCTTTTTATGGTTTGTTAATACTTGTAAACATATCACGATACCTTCATCTAAACATATTTAAATGTCCTTTAGTTATATGGTGGCTTCCTTGAGCGACAGGAATGGGAATTTCGGCTGGATACTCCCTGGAATCTTTCTGTATCAGGAATGGATGGGTCTCAGGATTTGATGGTCAGGTACCGCCTGCGGGAATCTCGTTCGTAGGACGGAGTACAGGATCGCAGAATCCGCTTCGGTATTGTGCAGTATCTTAAACTTCAAGTAACGACAGCAGCAGGCCTGGGTGTTGCATATGTGTGTACAGGTGAGTTAATTTTTCAGGTGCGTTAATGTATTGATGTTTATTCTTGTGTCCGTATCGGAGTTCTTTTTCCTTTCTTGGTTATGTTCTCTGTTGATATCTCTTTCTCTTTTCTAGCACGTGGACTTTATGTTCGTGCTATTCTATCGATAAAGCACGGCAGTTGCTTCACCGACGGTTAATTGTTATTATTTTGTGTATCTAAACGTGATTTGGATACTGTTTAATAGTCTTTCTATATTTATGACTAATAAAAAAAATATTTATAGTGCGTATAATTTTTGAATGCTCATATTTGTATTTTTGATGCGTCTGACAGATTTAGCGTCGGTTTTTGAAAAATCAGTACAGTCATGTACAAAAAAATAATGAAATTTTCTAATTTTTTGGATTTTATCCAAAAATAAGGATATTAATAGATTATGTCGACCTGGTTTACAAATAATCTTAAAATTTAAATACATATAAATTCATTTCCGTTTTTTACTTGATTAAAATCCGTTCATTCATACTAAAATGCCTGCTGTGAATATTAAATTTCCAAATTTAAATCAAATTCATTTTATATAGTCATTTTGGTTTAAATTGCTTAAAAGCTTATCAATACTTTATCAAGTCAGTTATATCTTGCCATTCAAGGAATTATATTAACATTTCTAAATGCGCTTAATTGTACCAAGTGCTCACTTAATTTTTGGATTTCAAATAACATTTTAGTTTTGACAGTAATTAATTGTTAATAGCTTTATTCAAATAGGGCATCTATTTATGCACACAACTCATATTATTAATTTGCCATGCATACTTATATTTCGCGCGTTTTACTGCATTCAAAATATTAATGTTTGACATTTCTTACTGAAGCTACTCGGCCTAAATTTGTAAAGATGCTTTCGATAATTATGCATTTGTAAGGGCGTAATTCATGACAATTCCTAATCATAACTGTGCTGTGATATTTGTTGTTAATGTATTTACCATCAGATATCAGGCAATTACTAAATATAGTCACGAAATTCTAGCTTTAATATGTCATGTGATCTAGGTCTCTTAGTGATACTTTATATGCTGTTTGTACTTAAATTACAGTCCTATTGATATTCATGCCCTAATTCAAATCTGTTCTAAATATAGAAAAGGCTGTTGTTAATTTGTGTTTTCACATTAAAATTGGTTTCCTCACCGAGTTAAATTGCAATTGACTTAATAATGGGCGTTCAAAGAATGAACGTCCATGCTTTACATTAAATGATGCTATTGAATATTTCTAGGTCAATAATTCTATTTGCGCTTTTAAAAACACGAGGTATACAATTAACGAGCTTTGGAGTGTCGCTCCTAGTATGTACAAATTATGATTATGTTTTGATTTAGTCATAATTGGCATTTTTATAACGGCCATATGTGTATGTTCTAAATGCATGTGTTGTGTGTGCTAGATAAGATGCTTTGTCAAAACTCAATGTAAAATGATAGTGAAAGATTGAAAATACTGTATGCTACATAAGTATAAGACTGTATAGTGCGTTTCTGTTGTATTTAAATTTGTTCGCACTACTAAGGTCATGTTTTTATGCTAAATTCTTTAACCTTATTTCTTCAACTAAACTTTATGACCAAGATATAATTGTTTGCTAAACGGTTAGATGGGATTGAATCTGTGTGCAAAGTTATATCTCTCCTTTATTTACGTAACTCAATGCAACTACAACATTTCAATATGTACAAGGGTTCGTCCCTAATAACAACTTAAAAGTAAAAAAAATTGAATGTTGTAACTCGTAACTAATGTTGTGGATTTGAACAGTCTAGGAACATATACGAGACTAGTTCAATATATATATATATATATATATATATATATATATATATAAATTAAAATAATATTTCTTGGGTTTGTGGTACTTACTGATTAAATAAATAAAACTAAATTTGACGTTTCGACATATTTAATGTCTTTCTCAAAAATGTGGAAATATAAAACAAACATGCCTAAAATTAATACATAAAACAGTGTCAGATGTTAATACAGTTAATATATTCAGATATTACATGCAAAATACTATATAGAACTTTATCAAAACATAAAAAATATATAAATATAAAAAACACATATAGCAACGGACAACTCACCAGTAAAATTTCGTAAAACATCCTTTATTATACATTTAAAATTGGAATTTTATAAAATAACGTATTCGATGATATCTATACATGTTCTTTCCCTTTTTCTTTTTTCCTTTGGTGTCATTTTTTAATTTTATTGTTATTCAATATGTATCACCAAAGTATGTGTGTCACTTTTGTTTAATTATGTTAAAGTTTTGTTGTTTTCAATAACTGTGTACGATAACGAATGCATGAATACATATTGCACTGCTACGATCCTTTTCAGATATTAGCAAGTTTTTGTTGTTATGTTTTTTAACTGCGCGTAGTGGAAAGACTTACACATTATTTTCAAGAAATCGGCATATCTACAGGGGTCCCGCTAGGTGAAACACAAAAATTAAACAATGTATTGCTATAATTAAACTGTTACTTTTGTATGATTGGGTAGTATATGTTTGAGAGGTTAGATATATCTGCACGGTCGTTTATGGCATAATCATGATTTTTGATGTAAATCATTTCGAGTACATCTCTAGCTTTTTGGTTTTTTTCCTTCTCCAAGATTCTAACGTTCTTGAAATCAAAGTCGTGCCCTGTATCGGTAGTATGCTTCTTTAAAGCTGTACTATTCTTACAATATTTATGGCCATTGATACGGTTTTTAAGGTGTTGGTGCGTTTGCCCTACACCTTAAAAACCGTATCAATGGCCATAAATATTGTAAGAATAGTACAGCTTTAAAGAAGCATACTACCGATACAGGGCACGACTTTGATTTCAAGAACGTTAGAATCTTGGAGAAGGAAAAAAACCAAAAAGCTAGAGATGTACTCGAAATGATTTACATCAAAAATCATGATTATGCCATAAACGACCGTGCAGATATATCTAACCTCTCAAACATATACTACCCAATCATACAAAAGTAACAGTTTAATTATAGCAATACATTGTTTAATTTTTGTGTTTCACCTAGCGGGACCCCTGTAGATATGCCGATTTCTTGAAAATAATGTGTAAGTCTTTCCACTACGCGCAGTTAAAAAACATAACAACAAAAACTTGCTAATATCTGAAAAGGATCGTAGCAGTGCAATATGTATTCATGCATTCGTTATCGTACACAGTTATTGAAAACAACAAAACTTTAACATAATTAAACAAAAGTGACACACATACTTTGGTGATACATATTGAATAACAATAAAATTAAAAAATGACACCAAAGGAAAAAAGAAAAAGGGAAAGAACATGTATAGATATCATCGAATACGTTATTTTATAAAATTCCAATTTTAAATGTATAATAAAGGATGTTTTACGAAATTTTAATGGTGAGTTGTCCGTTGCTATATGTGTTTTTTATATTTATATATTTTTTATGTTTTGATAAAGTTCTATATAGTATTTTGCATGTAATATCTGAATATATTAACTGTATTAACATCTGACACTGTTTTATGTATTAATTTTAGGCATGTTTGTTTTATATTTCCACATTTTTGAGAAAGACATTAAATATGTCGAAACGTCAAATTTAGTTTTATTTATTTAATCAGTAAGTACCACAAACCCAAGAAATATTATTTTAATTCATGTACTTGTGGTAAAGACATCTAAGTTTATATATATATATATATATATATATAAATCCTACTAACAATATAGCGTCCTTACGGAACTCATGAATGTAGCGTCCACCTTCGAAAAGTTAATTAGTTCGTTAATATTTTGCATATACTTTGTGTTTTTGATCAAAACAGGTATAGTATTATCACTAAATTAAATATCAGATAAAAAAAAGTTAGTTACATTTTACTTTAATGGCGAAGTAGCGCCCTTTTATTTTCTCGTGCATGAAGCGCCTGTAATATACCATTTAACTTTCACTTCTTCGCTATTCTGGCTTCCATCGGGTATATTACATTACATTTGGTAGATATTAGAGAGTCCAGCAATGTTGCCACAATGTGTCTGTATGCTTACTTTATAAAAATATATGTACTTTAAATCAAGAGGAGTAATACAATGAACACATTTATCTACATTCGGCGACACAGTGGGTTATATTGTTCAGAACAGAAAATAGTAGTCGTTTCTGTTTGTTTGTTTTTTTTTTGCGTCATACATAGAGAAGAATATTCCCTCGAGAAATGAATGTCTGGAAATTCATAATAACCATTCAATAGTCATTCAAGATAAAGACTCGCTAAACATAAAATTCTATATTTGGAAAGATTTAAAATATATATAATATTCAGTTCTAAATATTTAACATTTTTATATAGGCGTTATTGGCAATTAATAATTACATATTTAGTCTTTTTATTAATATTTGAAACATACATTTTCTGATTTAAACTAATTTATCTGACGGCCAGCTGTATGAATAAATTATATTATGCCGATGCAATAGTAAAAGGAAAAAATTAGGTGTGGCCACCACACGACTTCTTTTTATACGTATGGGCGTTTCAAACTATACAATTTTAAGAATTTTTTACACAAAAATTATTCAAAATTCTATTCTAACTACTTCTATTCTCTTAATAAATCGCTATAGAATACATACTTTGCAAGATATTCGAAAAAAAGTGTTTCTCCCTAAGAGTAAAAGTGTTACTTCCGGTCCGAATTTTGAAATTTCATTTATACAAAAAATATTGCAAATCTAGTACTAAATAATTTTGTACTCTTGATAAATATATATAGAATGCATAATTTACGACATATTTGCAAAAAATCGCTATTCGATAAGAGTAAAAGTGGTACTTCCGGTCTGAATTTTGAATTTATTTTTACACAAAAGATATTGAAAACTAAGTTCTAAATACTTTTATACTCGTAATGTACCCGCCTCAAAAGCATGACTTGCGAAATATTCGCAAAAAACTGGTTTTCGATAGGAGTAAAAGACCTACTTCCGGTACGAATTTCGAAAAATGTTTTAAATAAAATTGTTCTCAATTTTAATTTTAAGTACATATGAATTCTTTCTAAATATGTTTAAATTAGTAGTTGACGAAATATTGGCAGAATTCCATTTTTTCACTGAAGTAAACTACTACTTCAGGTCAGTCGATTTTCCTGAAAATCTAATCAGTTCTCAAGATTATACCTGTAAATACAAAATTTTGAATTGATACCTATAGCGGTTTGACCGCTATCGTGGTCACAGAGAGAGAGAGAGAGAGAGAGAGAGAGAGAGAGAGAGAGAGAGAGAGAGAGAGAGAGAGAGAGAGAGAGAGAGAGAGAGAGAGAGAGAGAGAGAGAGAGAGAGAGAGAGAGAGAGAGAGAGAGAGAGAGAGAGAGAGAGAGAGAGAGAGAGAGAGAGAGATTTAAAAAAACACTTTTTTAGTACCAGGGGACTTTAAAACGTGTACATCTGCAAAAATCTCGAGGTCAAAAATTTTCATCATCATAATACTTCCTTATACCATGTATAAGAAAGTAAAAACAGGATGCATACTCCTGTTATGACCTACTCGTAATCAAAAATATACTTCTAGACATTTTCCGATAAATCCAAAAAAATTGCTCCAAAGAGACGGTTAGCTAAAAAATGTGTTTAGATATTAACTAGGCGGGATCTTCTTGAATCTCGTTATGCGGAAGTAGTGTGATTTCGAGATATAGCAGATATCCAAGTTTCGAAATTACTTGATATAGAAAAAGTGGTTTTTGCAAACATCTCTCTCTCTCTCTCTCCTTCCTATCCTCTTCCTAACTCTCGCTTTGTATGACCACAAGACTTAAAATATGAAACTTTATATTTAAGAGTATAATCTACCTCTCGAGATCTGGTTAGAGTTTCGGTAAATTCGGTAGAGCGTAATTAGTAATTTACCTCACTCGAAATATCCAATTTTACCAATATCTCGGCAACTACTAAGTTTAGACGAATTTCTAAAGTATAGAAAAGTATTTAAAACAGAATTATAAAACAAGTTTATAAAAAATATCGAACTTCTTACTCGAAGTTGACTTTATATTCTTATCGGAATACAGTTATTTGTGAATATCTCCCAAAATTCTGCATTCTAGACAGATAGACTACAAGCATAAAGGATGTAAAGCTTGATTTGGAACAATACTTTTACTCTTATCGAGTAGAATCTTTTTGTAATTACCTCGCAAATTGTGCATTCTATACTAATTTGTTAAGTTGTTAAAAGTATTTAAAACTTCATTCAGAACAACTTTGTAAAACTAATTCGAATCACATACATCTATGACAGTCGTGTGATGTCGACGCCTCATTTTCTGAGCCAATATTATCCTAACAGATGGTTTGGTAGAAGCTTTTGAATTCAATGGCCAACAAAGGGAATATATCTAACAAAACTTGATTTTGTGACTCAGTATGACTATCTTTATCAATATTTACTATTGCCGGGTAATTTGTAAATTTCTGTCTAATGATGATTTAGACATGACAGAAATAATAGTAGGGAAATAATAAAAACCATATATCACACATATAGAAGTAGCGGATTCTTAATACTATTTAATAAGAATTCATTGTTATGACTAGATATATGGTGTTTGTTGTACTTAAAAAGAGAAGACATGTGCATTTAAAATTCATTGCGTTTGAGCGATGGAAACAAAGATCATAAAATGCGACTATAATCAGATCGGAGGATGTAAACATTAAGAAACTTCAAAATTGGATTTACTTATTTTAAAAGGTAACTGCTTCTTTCAAACAATATAAATGTTAAAATTGTTAGCAAATAAAAATATCTTGAAAATCAGTTTAGAGCTAGAATGATGTTTACTTTTGATCAAAATGCATTGTAAAGTTCAGAAATGAATTTATATTATTGACTTGAATTGATATAATTGTACTTTTAGTGTCATTTTTTTTATTCAAGGACAACAACTGTACGTTTGTGATGACTTAAAGAATTCGTAATGTTGCCCACTGTGTAAAATGTACTTAGAAGTTGGAGAGTATATTAATACTTGGTCCTGCATAACAAGCAGATACTTCTTTAAAAAAAAAGGTGTGGCCACCACACGACTTTCTTATACGTATGAGCGTTTCAAACTATACAATTTTAAGAATTTTTTACACATAAATTATTTAAAATCCTATTCTAAGTACTTCTATTCTCTTAATAAATCGCTATAGAAGACATACTAAGTTTAAACAAATCTATAAAGAAATCAAATGTACTCAAAATTAAATTTGAGAAAAATTGTGTTAAAAAAGTTTTTCGAAATTGCTACCGGAAGTAGATCTTTTACTCTTATCGAAAATCATTTTTTTGCGAATATCTCGCAAGCCATACATTCTAGGCAGGTACAATACGAGTATAAAAGTATTTAAAAGATAAAATTAAATATCTTTTGTATGAAAAGAATTTCAAAATTCGGACCGGAAGTAGCACTTTTAATCTTACGGAATAGCGACTTTTTGCAAATATGTCGTAAATTATGCATTTTGTATATATTTATCAAGAGTACAAATGTATTTAGAGTTAGATTTGCAATGTTTTTTGTATAAATGAAATTTCAAAATTCGGACCGGAAGTAGCACTTTTACTCTTAGCGAGTAGCACTTTTTTTATAATATCTTGCAAAGTATGCATTTTATAGAGATTTATTAAGAGAATAGAAGTACTTAGAATAGGATTTTGAATAATTTTTGTATAAAAAAATTCTTTAAATTCGATACTTTGAAACGCTCATATGTATAAGAAAGTCGTGTGGTGGCCACACCTCATTTTTTTCTTTATGACAACGTTGTCTCTTATTGTAGTTGTAGTTAGCTCAAGAAAAGATCATAACTTGTCCCACTGAAAAATCCAGTTCGACTGCATTGCCAAGAAATTTGGATTTTTCCCTAATTTTACTTTCTTATACTTAGTATAAGGAAGTATTGTCATGATGAAAATTTTCGACCTCGAGATTTTTGCAGATGTCCACGTTTTGAAGTCCCCTGATGCCAAAAAAGTAGTTTTTAAAAAATGTCTGTGTGTCTGTCTGTCTGTGTGTGTGTCTCTGTGTGTGTGACCACGATAGCGGTCAAACCGCTACAGATATCAATTCCAAATTTTGTATTTACGAATATAATCTCCCTCTTGAGAACTGATTAGATTTTGAGCAAAATCAGCAGACCGGAAGTAGTAGTTTACTTCAGTGAAAAAATCGAATTTTGCAAATATTTCGTGAATTACTAAGTTTAAACAAATTTATAAAGAATTCATATGTACTTAAAATTGAAATTGTGAACAATTTTATTAAAAAGGTTTTTCGAAATTCCTACCGGAAGTAGGTCTTTTACTCTTATCGAAAATCAGTTTCTTGCAAATATTTTGCAAGTCATGTTTTTTAGACAGGTACGCTACGAATATAAAAGTATTTAGAACTTAATTTCCAATATCTTTTGTATAAAAAAAATTTCAAAATTCGGATCGGAAGTATCACTTTTACTCTTACCGAATAACGATTTTTTGCAATATGTCGTAAATTATGCATTCTATGTATATTTATGAAGAATACAAAAGTATTTAGAGTTGGATTTGGAATATTTTTTGTATAAATGAAATTTCAAAATTCGGACCGGAAGTAACACTTTCATACGTATAAGAAAGTCGTGTGGTGGCCACACCTCATTTTTTGATACATGTTGTTTATTAAAGTAACAATCTGCGTTTCTACAGAGAAAACGTCAATGAGTCATAATTATTATGATCAATCAGAATTCTAAACCAAACTTTTTTTTTACTATGAAAACTTGACCTACGTTTAACAATAATGGGCTATCCACTCACTGGCTCTGTATCATCTATTTTATCGTCCATATCTACCTTTTTTCTTTGTTTTTGGAAATGATTAGTGTGTTACTTTCCTTTGAGATAGGCAGTTTGGAAAAATTGTTTTGATTGCACTAACTCTTAATTTGTTTCTATGAAGTTGGATCTGCAATAATCGTTTATTATAGTTTAAACATTTATCAACTGTAAACGCCACAGTAAAAGATATTTAATAACATTACTGAACTATAGGTTTTTCAACTAAAGGACCTAATTAACTATGTAAACTTTTTAATTCGCAAATAATATAATTTGCATTAAAATTAATTCAATACACATAGTCTTTTTAGGTAAGTTCTTATTCAGTACAAGGATTCTTTTTGTAATTTGCTAAAGTTGTCCCCGGGAATTTTAAATAATTACATTTTTTCCTTCTTGGATTTATAACCACTGTTACACATAGGTACAAAACATGGCTTTCAAAGTGTACTCAGTTAGTCAGTTATAACAAAACACTCAATTATTTAAACGAAATAATTATAACATAAAAATGGAACAAAACTGCTTTCTAGACACTTGCTAAATTTACATTCAACCAGCGCCTGACGAGATAACCCAGCAGATGCTCCGCTACCTCTCACTCACGTTCCACAGATTCGGCTTATTGCATTCAACGAAAATATTATGCCACTAATTTTAATTTTTTTCCTGGTTAATTAGATTTTTGTGGTCATGTCTATATATAAGAATTTACCTCATTTTTGCCAACAATATTTTTTAAATTTCTACAAAAAGTATTATTATCAAGTATTAAAGTAGAATTTTTCGCTTTTATAACTTCCATTATATATAAACCAGTTTTTCGGTATCAGGTGACTTCAAACCGTGGACATCTGTAAAAATCTCGAGGTCGAAAATTTTCGTCATCACAATACCTCTTTATACTACGAAGAAAAAAGTAAATAAACAGCTTAGTTTATGATACATGCATGTTTACGTATATACATATCTACCATAAAAACCAGTGTCCTTTACGAATTATTCTGTGTGCGTTGCCAAATTGTCCGGACGCTCGATTATCGAGAATATAAAAGACATGTGTATATTTCAAAATATACGGCACACGATGCAGCGCCTCGCGTAGAAATACCCTGAACTAATAGTATACGCAAAATGGTTATATTACATGCATATTGTCGACAAAATAGCGTCTTCCGAAATTTTGTTAAACAGCATTATATCACCATGTAAGCTTGTTAACGAAGTTTTACATGGAAAGTGCTTAGAGCGTCCATATACGGGCGCTTTATGTAGGCGGACGCTCTATTGAATGGAAATTCACAATGTACGGACGCGCTAATGATAGTAGGATATATATATATATATATATATATATATATATATAATAGTAAAATATATTACAATTCTCTGCCAATTATACAATTGTATTGAAAAATTGAAAATCTTCTTGGTAGTAGTGGCATACAATGAATTAAAAGTTATTACTTTTAATTCATTGTATGCCACTACTACCAAGAAGATTTTCAATATAATAGTAAATATATATTAATAGTAAAATAAACACATATTTTTGTTGAATCTCCACTATTCTCAAGAAATTGGGGTTTGGATGGCAGTCTCCCGTAGAAGCATAATTGGGCCGTTTATTTTTAATTTCACCATCAATGCAGAGCGGTACAGAAATAACATTTTGAATGAATTTGTAATGGTGTATATATAGGTCAAACCCTACAATATTTATCGGAAAGACTAAATGGACACAAATACGCAAAAAACATTACGGCTTTAAAAAAACATATGAACATTACAAAACATAAGTTTAAATTTGATGAAACAACAATTTTTTGTAAAGAACATAACAACAAAATTAGAAACTTTCTAGAACTCATACAAATAAAGAAACATGATAATGCAGTAAATGACCGAACAGAAATTAATAATTTGGCAATAGCATACCATTCAATCATTTAATATATTGTATTGTGTCTGCTTCATTTACGTATTCTGGGTCGTCTAGGATACACCAATATTGTTTATTCAGTACCATATTTTGCCGCCAATATATTTGTCAAATATATGTTACAGTTTTATTAATAGTTATTGGTGTTTTAATGTTTGATTTAGTTAGTTTGTGTTAAATAATTGACAAAGATAATATTTATATTATCGAAACGTTTTAATTCTTATTGTGTTTTTTTGAGTTCATTTTACAGCCGCTAAACCACGAAGGGAAACTGTTTTATCAAACGGCTACGAAAAGAACGCATTTTTAACGAATAATCCAGGTTGAAATATGGATGAATCTTTATTAACATTTAAGGAAGTTAAGGAAATATGTGAATGTGACACATTTCGAACCTTTAAGAAACTTATACGACAACATCAAAACCTAGCAAGTATGAAGAATCGTCAAATCTTCATACTCAAATGTAGGAGTTTGAATCTAATACCTAAATTTCTAAATTTTAAGTTCTCGCATATAGTTTTCAATAATTCTAAATATCAAAATAAATTTCAGAACAAAGTTTTTTTTTTTTTAAACATGTTTGTATAAATTACCTAATATCTGATATTGTAATAGAATTACAGAAAACTAAACAACAACTTAGAAACGATATTAAAACAGAAACTAAATGATATACATTTCAAAAAAGTTCAGCATAAAATTGTAACGACCTATGAAAATTATTTTACTAAAATTAAACAAAAACAACGCAAAAAACTTGAGAATTTAAAAAATAAATCAACTATTTCCAATAATACCAATAACAATATTACACATACTGAAAATTGGATTTGTAATTTAAAAGATACAAAAATTCCTGATAATGTAGCTAAGGTTTTAAGCTTAGGTCCCAATTTTGCAATTAATTATCGTTCAAACAACAAAATTCCTGTTGAAAATATAATTTCTAATATAGAAACAAAAATAAATAGTTTACCTGAAACTGAAAAAATGACAATTAGAAGTAAAATAAACAATACCATTACACATTTTAAAAATAATTCTAAGCGTAGAGATACAGCCGAACAAATAAATCTAACCAAAAACATTAAAGAAAGTAAAGCATTTCTCCAAAACAACAAACATCTCATTGTCATTAAACCAGATAAAAGTAATAAGACAGTAATAATGAATAAAAAAGAATATAAAGATAAAATGAACGATATGCTTAATGACAAAGACATTTACACATCATTAACAAGCAATCCAACGAAAAAGTTACAGAAAGAAAACAATGATCTCATTAAATCTTGGGAATCTAATTCATACATTTCACCAAATATGGGAAAATCATTGAAAATTAATAATTCTTTACCACCAAAAATATATGGATTACCTAAGTTACATAAAATGAATAATCCTTTACGGCCTATTGTATCATGTATTCAAAGTCCATTATATAATTTAGCTAAATTTCTATCAAATTCAATTACAAATATAATATGGAAAAATGAATATTACATAAAAAATTCTTTTGATTTTAAAAACTTTTTAAACAAGATCACAATAAATGAAAATGACATATTAGTATCTCTTGATGTTGTGTCATTGTATACTAATATACCAATTGAACTTGCAATAAGTACTGTTAAGAAACATTGGAATGAACTTCAAGAATTTACTAGTTTGCCGCAAGGAGAATTTATTAAAGCCTTAGAACTTACTTTAAACACTACTTATTTTCAATACAATAATGTCTTCTATAAACAAATTTTTGGTTGTGCTATGGGATCTCCAATTTCAAGTTCCATTGCACAGTTAGTATTAGAAGATTTAGAAAAAGATATTCTTTCCAAAATTGATTTCACACCAGTTTTTTATAAGCGTTATGTAGATGACTGTATTTTATGTTTACCAGCAAACAAAGCTGAATATATTTTAGAACAATTTAACACATATCATCCAAAACTTCAATTTACATTAGAAAAAGAAACAAACAATGAAATACACTTTTTAGATTTAACATTAATTCCTGAAAATAATCAAATTTTAACAAAATTATATCAAAAACCAACTTCTTCAGGTAGATATTTAAATTATGAGTCTTACCAATCCATGTCAATCAAAAAAAGCGTTGTTATTTCACAAATAGACAGAACACTCAAGCTAACAAGTTCTAAATATAGACCAAAAATCTTACAACAAATGAAAGACATATTAATGAATAACAATTATCCTTTGAACTTTATAAATTCTATT
Source organism: Amphimallon solstitiale (assembly GCA_963170755.1). Lineage (NCBI taxonomy): Eukaryota > Metazoa > Arthropoda > Insecta > Coleoptera > Scarabaeidae > Amphimallon > Amphimallon solstitiale. Next base: position 63,954,085 of record OY720684.1, on the reverse strand, counting down.
ATTAAAGATAGAATAAATAAATTCTATAATAATAATAGAAATAATAGTCATTCAAAATCAACAGATATACAAAAATATGTAGCAATTCCTTATGTAAAAAATTTATCAGAAAAAATTAGTAAAGTATTACGCCCATTTAATATCAAAATTGCACATAAAAATCATAACAATTTAAGATTTCTGTTTAGTAATATTAAAGATAAAGATCCTTTCTTTAAACAAACACATGTAGTATACAAAATTCCATGTGCAGATTGTAATGGTGTATATATAGGTCAAACCCTACAATATTTATCGGAAAGACTAAATGGACACAAATACGCAAAAAACATTACGGCTTTAGAAAAACATATGAACATTACAAAACATAAGTTTAAATTTGATGAAACAACAATTTTATGTAAAGAACATAACAACAAAATTAGAAACTTTCTAGAACTCATACAAATAAAGAAACATGATAATAATGACCGAACTGAAATTAATAATTTGGCAATAGCATTCCATTCAATAATTTAATATATTGTATTGTGTCTGCTTCATTTACGTATTCTGGGTCGTCTAGGATACACCAATATTGTTTATTCAGTACCATATATTTGCCGCCAATATATTTGTCAAATATATGTTACAGTTTTATTAATAGTTATTGGTGTTTTAATGTTTGATTTAGTTAGTTTGTGTGCAGTTGTGCAGCTTAAATGTCAGAAGATCTTCTGACATTTAAGCTGCAATTGGTGGTCTGTCTTCCCGATGGTCTTCCTTTTGTTTCTATCTCCAAGGATATCCCACCTTATTCCTTGGCTACACCGTACTGACGATGACCAATGAGTCTGAAACACGTGTCTGCGGTTGCACTACAGCGGATTAACCCGATATTCTTTCTCCTATTTTTATTATGTATCCGTGATATTTTCTTTATTGATTTATTGTATATATCAAAAATGACGTTTTCGCGGTTATGTGATGACAAATTGATATTTTGGGTTATTTACCGCGTTAATTCAAATCAAGTGCACATATACGAAATAATTCGTATATGCATAAGTGATATCAAATGTAACGCGGTAAATAACCCAAAATATCAATTTGTCTTAACATAACCGCGAAAACGTCATTTTTGACATAACCTTTCTGGGGAGATAGTTTATTAAGTAGGTAAAGTCACCTATTGAATGCATATCTACAGTTGCCCACACAGTATACACACACAATGTGCGAAATATTGGATGAAAAAATAAAGAACTAAATTGAATTTTGTTTTTATGCTGGATTCCCCAATAATTAAGTCTTACATTGAGTTTTTCAACGGCAAAGACCTTCTCTTTTAATTATATATATATATAAAAATTTTAGCGATTCTTAAATAGCAAGAATTTACTTACATTTATAAAAAATAAATATTAAATACAATGTCTTTTATATGTTGCAATAGTATTACCAAAATGGAATTACTTATAATAAAACTGATGTATTCCATGATACTAATGATTTGAATTTTCCTAAATTTGCAAAAATTAATCATATTTTGGTACACCGGGATTCTAGTAATATTATGTTTTATTGTGACATATAAAACTGTGGAGTATGATACACATTATAAAGCTTATTTAGTGGTGCAGCATAATACTCCAATTTTATACCATTTCCAAATATATTTTCAAAATATTCCACTGTAGAACATGTGTTGCCAAGTGGAATATATCTAGTATTACCGAAATACATACAATTTAGAAGTTATCTGTACTATCTAAATAATAACACATATTGTTATATACATATATATACAGGGTTATGATAAAGTAACGCACAAAATTCATAAAACATACAATGTTCATTATTGAAAAAAATGCAAAAACACGTCAAACAGTTTATTTTATTCCGCGTCTATTAACATAAGTCAAAAAAAATAAAACGTCAAATTTGTCAAAGTTATGACGTCATCAATATTTTTTTTAAATATGAAGCCTGGTTTTTTTTTACTTTATTTGATAAAGCTTGTTTTTCTGCATTATAAAGAAATAATTGAAGTAGGGGTCACATAAGAAAAAACTAAAAAAAAAAACGAATTAGACATGAAATGACTCGTATAACTCCGCAGATGATCGAAGACTATGTAAATCAGGTGTACCATCGTCTTGGCCTATGTCAGATAGTAAACGGGACACAGTTTGAACAATTCCTGTAAGAAATCGTTTTGGTTTAATGGACTGTTTAGTTAATTTAAATGTTATTACTATAATAAAGTTTATTTTGTTTTTTATTAGTTCTCTCAGTCTTTTCTTATGTGACCCCTACTTCAATTATTTCTTTATAATGCAGAAAAACATGCTTTATCAAATAAAGTAAAAAAAAAAACAAGCTTCATATTTAAAAAAAATATTGATGACGTCATAACTTTGACAAATTTGACGTTTTATTTTTTTGACTTATGTTAAAAGACGCGGAATAAAATAAACTGTTTGACGTGTTTTTGCATTTTTTTCAAAAATGAACATTGTACGTTTTATGAATTTTGTGCGTTACTTTATCATAACCCTTATTTTTTTAATTTGTAAAACTGTTATACCTGAAATAATATGTAATGTTTATTATATCTATATTATTAATACACGATGTTCATTAATACGTATTTTTCTATCTATTATAGTACCTGAAATTCTAATATAATTAGATTAGCCTGTTTCTTAAGCAAAGTATGTTATTTATTTAATCAAATACGTATCTAAATTGTAATTTAATACTACCAGAATAATTATTATTATATAATTGTAAGAGAGAGAGAGGGGGAGAGAGGGAGAGAGGGGGGGGGGGAGAGGGGGGGGGAGAGGGAGAGACTTCCGTCTACTACGTGTAGGAAAGTAAAAATGCCTAAAGAAAAAGTTGTTTTGAAAAGTGAGGGTTTGGCTCAAAAGAATTGGTACCAGCTTTGACATTGGATGCTTGAAATATGTGATTCCAAAAAGAAAATGTTGTTTCGTAAACCTTGTGTGTGTGCGTGTGCGTGTGCGTGTGCGTGTGCGTGTGCTCTCATTGCTGGTCAATAACATCTTTTTCAACACCTGTATTATTTTATTATTATTTTTTTATTATTTAACCTTTTCTTTAAATTTTTCTTTAGAATTACTATCATTAGAGTTTTTATTGCTTCAATTCCAACTGTTTATTTGTTTGGATATACTTTATTTTTAATAACCTTTTTCCTTAAATGTGATTTTTGATCATCTGTTTTAAGTATTAAAATTAATTAATATCTCTTTTTCGATAAATTGCTATATACGAGGTAGGCGCCATAAATTCTCGGCATAACAGGCTTATACAGGTTCAAACGTGTTCAATCTCCGTCACGTCATGCATGCACATACGCGAGGTGTACACTATAAATATGACGGTTCGAAGCCTAGTAGTTTTTAGTAACCAGCCAACCAACGTGACTAGCGCACGAAAATGTCTGAAGTAACGAAAATTAAGTATCGCGCGGTCATTATATTTTTAACAAAGACACCTTATCACATTAAACAAAGTTTAGACGGCGTTTACGGTGATTCATCTCCTTCGTATTCAACTGTAAAAAAGTGGGCAAAAGGTTTCCGTTTGGGACAAGAATCCCTGGAAGATCGTTCGCGTCGACCAACTGAAGTGATAACGCCTCAACAAATTTCAATTTAGAAATCCGGGTATCCGCATATCCGGATACTTGTTTAGCTTAGATTCGAGTATCCGGATATCCGGTCTCGGTTCTTTTATTATGACGCCTCAAATATAAAGCTGTCCTTATTTGTATTCTGATTAACCCTTGTGTCTATGATCGAGGTACATGACAATTATTTTATCATTAAATCACATATATAAAATGTCTATTAAACAACGCAAACAAATATTTTAAAAATTTTAAAAAACTCCATAAATTATTTTTGGCAGATGTTAAATATGTATGTAATACAAGCATAATATATGCAGCAACATGTTCCAATGCAACTGCAACGCTATTTCTGCATACAAATTAAAGAACTAACCAAAATCGTAATAAGTCAATCACCAAAAGTCAATTTAATTGTATCCTCTTACGTGCCACGAAATTTTAAAAAAACGAATACTGATGCGGAGCTTCATTGAACGAGCTACTAAATAACTACTAAATAAAATAACCCGCAGCGGCAACAGATAAACACAAGAAAATACAAAAGTGTGTCAATGGCGCTAAACAATTGCACGCTATGCCGAATAGAATTCAAACGTATGGAAAAAAGTGTTAGTTGTTTTATATGTGGAAATGGATATCATGCAAAATGTTCCGGACTACATGATGACACTGCAAAAAAAAATACAGGACAATATTATTAAGTATGTCAAATACATTTGTAAATATTGTGAAAAATTTGAATATGGGAAACATCTAAATGAATTATATGAAAGACTGGATTTATGTATTGAAAAAATTGAAAAACAAAATGAAACTATTAATGAATTGAAAGAAATGATTGTTACAGCAAACTATGATGTGGATAATAAAGATAAGAAAAAGTACAGTGAATGCTTGAAAGATAATAATGATACTCTCTTGATTAAGCCTAAAAAAGTAACACAAAAATCACAAGAAACACAAAAAGAAATAAAAAATAAAATTAATCCGGTAAGATTAGCTGTAGGAATAGAGAATATAAAAAACATTAGTAAAGGAGGTGTAGTAATTAAATGTAGTGATAATACATCCAAGGAGAAACTTAAAGAAGAAATGGAAAAAGAAATAGGTAATAAATATCAAGTGTTGGATACAAAACTGAGAAATCCGAAAATTATCATAACTGGAGCCGAGAAAGAAATTATTGATGAAGATAACGATACTATTTTAAAGTCAGTCTTGGAGCAGAATGATTTGAGTACATGTGACGACATCTTGGAAGAAAATGTTAAAGTTGAAAGAAAGTATATAAATAAAAATAAAAATAACTACGGTAATATTATATTAAATGTGGATCCACAAATGTTTACTAAAATATTGAAACTAGGAACTTTAAATGTAGGATGGAGAAAATGTAAAGTATACGAATACCTAAATATTATAAGATGTTTTAAGTGTTCTGGATATGGTCACTTTGCTAAAGAGTGCAGGAATAACGAAATATGTGGTAAATGTGCAGAAGAACATAAAACAAAGGAATGTCAAAATGAAATAGGTAAATGTATTAATTGTACGAAAGTTTCTGAAAAGCTTAATATAAAGATCGACAGCAGCCATTCTGCATATGACTTAAACTGCCCATACTACACAAGAATACTAGAAAAAGAAAGAAACAAAGTAAAATACATATAGCAATCAAAGCAGGATTACTCTCATAAAAAAAGACAAATTACTGTTTTTAATTGTCAGGGATTTCTAAATAATAAAGATTTGATAGTTGATTTAATAAATCGGTGGGAGCCGCTAATAATAGGGTTAGTTGAAACCCACGTTGATAAAGATGTAATAGATAAAGAAATAGCCATAGATGGTTATGAAATGATAAATGCGACAACGAATAATAGAAGAACGGGTGGCATATTAGTATATATAAAGAAATACTTGTATTATGACGTAAAGAATATTTTTGTTTGTGATTGTCTGTGGCTAGTATCTGTTGAGACAAAAATACATAATCAAAAATACTTGTTAACATTTATTTATCACCCACCACAAAAATTGGATAATATATTTATAGAATATCTTGAAAATCTGGTAGATAACATATTTGATTTCGATGGAATCATTTTAATAATGGGTGATTTCAATATTGATTATAAGAGAGATACATATTACAGTTTGAAGATTAGAGACATCTTATATAGAGCAGCTCTGTATCAAGTTGTATCGGTACCAACAAGGATTACTAATACTAGTGAAACAATTATTGATTACGTTGTAACTAATAGGAGAGACATTACCTTTGAGGTTCACTTGACACCTAAAATTAGTGATCACAATATTTTGACCGTTGATACACAAGAGCTAATGAATACGGAACATATAAAAACGTTTAAAATTAGAAGTTATAAGAACTACAATATTAATGCCTTTCATGATAGGATACTAAGTTGTGAGTGGTCGAATAATACTAGCGAGGTGAATATTTTGGCTACACAATGGTTAATGATAATTGAGGCAGCAGTGCAGGAATTATGTCCAATCATTGAAATAACTGTAAGGTCTGGTTTTCCAAAAAATAAATGGATAAACGCAGAAATTATACAAGAAATGAATATAAGAGATAATAAATACAAACTTTCAGTGATGACCAAAAATGAACAACATTGGGAAGAATATAAACGCAGTAGAAACAAGGTCACGGGATTAATTAGATCAGAAAAAGAAAAATATTTTGTAAGAGTATTAGACAATAATAAATATAATCACAGAACATTATGGAAGAACCTAAAAACCCTTCTTCTTGGGAATAATGAATTATGTGACAAAGCAATAATTTTTGAAGACAAAGAAATCAGTAATAGCTTCGAAATATGTGAAAATTTCAATAAATATTTTGTGACGAGTGTGGATGATATTGTGGCTGCTATACCAAAGAAAGTAGGTTTGGTGCATAACGACAATACGGGTAGTTATGATAACGGGTTCTGTAATTTCGAAAACATCACAATGTATGAATTAAAGAATATATTAAAGGAACTCAACAATACAGGAGATGCAGCGGGAAATGGCATTAACACATCCTTGTTGAAAGATGCATGTCTAGTAACTGCGAATAGATTGTTAGATGTATTAAATCAATCACTAAAGAGTGGAGTATTTCCTGACGGATGGAAGACATCATACATTATACCAGTTCCAAAGGTGAATGGGTCACGAAAATGCGTGGAGTTTCGCCCAATAAATACAGTGCCGGTGTATGAGAAAGTCTTAGAACGTGCAGTAAAAAATAGACTTAGTTCGTATTGTAATGACAATAATATAATAAGCAAAGACCAGTCGGGCTTTAAGGAAGATCATTCATGTGAAACATTATTAGTGAATTTAATTGATAAGTGGTTAAAAGAACTGGATAAAGGTAACATTATCTTAGCAGTCTTTTTGGATTTTCGTAGAGCCTTTGAAACAATAAATAGAGACACTTTAATTAAAAAACTGGAATCAATAGGTGTAGGTGGTACAGTTCGAAATTGGTTTTCTAGCTATTTAAATAATAGGACACAAATAGTAAAATATAATAATAGTGTATCAAGTGCGATAGAAACTAGGTATGGAGTGCCCCAGGGAACTGTTTTAGGCCCCGTTCTATTCAATATTTACGTGAATGATATGTCGTCGTGTGTCGGCCGCTGTGACGTGTGTATGTTCGCGGATGATACAATGCTCTGCGTATCGGGCGATGATATGGAAGATATGGTTAAAGTGATGAATGAAGAACTGGAAGCGTTATGTATATGGCTATGTAGAAATAATTTAAGTATAAATATTGATAAGTCCAAGTTTATGTGTATTGGAAGTAGACATAAATTACAACACAATGATAAAGATAAGATTAAAATACTAATTAATAATGTTGAATTAGAGTCAGTAACACAAATAAAATACCTTGGCATAATAATTGATGAAAATTTAAATTTCAAAAAACATTTAAGCTATGTAATAAGTAAGATATCTAAAAAAGTAGGGTTTTTAAATAGAATAGGTAAAAACTTGTCAAACTATGTTAAACTTATGTTATACAAATCGCTTATAGCACCACACTTTGAATATTGTTCAACAATTCTGTTCAATGCAAAGCAAAATGAGATACAACAATTACAAAAACTACAGAATAAATGTATTAGAGTAATACTGAAATGTAGTAAATATACACCCATACAGATAATGTTGGGTGCACTACAATTAATGAACATTAGACAGAGACTAGCATATAGAGTACTCGTTTTTATACATAGAATTAAGTTAGGTCAGGCACCTTCATATTTAACGGATAAGCTAGTACAAGTAGGAGATACGCATAGTTATAGCACACGTAATGTTAAAGACTTTTATATAAGTAGATATCAACGAAGTCAAACAACAACAAGTGTATACGTTGATGGTTTGAAACTTTATAATACATTACCCAATAGTATAAAAGAATGTAATAGACTAAGTTTATTTAAGACGTTGGCTTATAAGCATATACACTTGAATTATTGACTTTAGAAGTTGGTTTGTAACACATATATCAAATTAAAATGTTATATTTGAACATATATTTATCATGTATACATAATAGCAAATTGCTAAATAAAGACATTATTATTATTATTATTATTATTAGCACTAATAATTTCGACCGCGAGATATCTTCGCCAGTACGTGCAAAAGCCAGTCTACAAGTAGCACTTTTTTTCGAATATCTTGCAAAGTATGTATTCTATAATGATTTATTATGAGAATAAAAGTACTCAAAATAGGATTTTGAATCATTTTTCTATACGCTCATACGTATAAAAAAATGAGGTGTGGCCACCACAAGACTTTCTTATACGTATGAGCGTTTCAAACTATACAATTTTAAGAATTCTTTTAAACAAAAATTATTCAAAATCCTAGTCTAAGTACTTTCATTCTCTTAATAAATCGCTATAGAATGCATACTTTGCAAGATATTCGAAAAAAAGTGCTACTCGCTAAGAGCAAAAGTGCTACTTCCGGTCCGAATTTTGAAATTTCATGTATACAAAAAATATTGCAAATCCAACTCTAAATACTTTTGTACTCTTAATAAATATATATAGAATGCATAATTTACGACATATTTGCAAAAAATCGCTATTCGGTAAGAGTAAAAGTGGTACTTCCGGTCCGAATTTTGAAATTTTTTTTATACAAAAGATATTGAAAACTATGTTTTAAATACTTTTACACACGTAACGTACCTGTCTAAAAAGCTTGACTTGCGAAGTATTCGCAAAAAACCGATTTTCGATAAGAGTAAAACTTTTAACACAATTTTTCTCTAATTTAATTTTGATTACATTTGATTTCTTTATAGATTTGTATAAACTTAGTATTTGACGAAATATTGGCAAAATTCGATTTTTTCACTGAAGTAAACTGCTACTTCCGGTCTACCGATTTTACTGAAAAACTAATCAGATCTCAAGAGCGAGATTATACACGTAAATACAAAATTTGGAATTGATATCTCCAGCGGTTTGACCGCTATCGTGGTCACACACAGACACACACACAGACAGACAGACACACACACAGACATTTTTTAAAAACCACTTTTTTGGTATCAGGGGACCTCAAAACGTGGACATCTGCAAAAATCTCGAGGTCGAAAATTTTCATCACAATACTTCCTTATACTACGTATAAGAAAGTAAAAGTCGTGTGGTAGCCACACCTCATTATTTTTTTAATTTCTGGTGTATTTTAAAAACCTTTTTGTTTTTGTTCTTTCTTATTCTTATTCGGATAATTATTGCCTTCATATATAACGCGTACCAGTTTAATTGAGCCGCGTTTCGCTCTCCGACATTTTTTGAACAACTTCGATTACGATTACTTAGAAAATGGTAATTCAAAAATTTTTGAAATTACGATTACTGTAATCGTTAATCGAACAAATTTAGATTACGATTCAGGAATCGTAATTTAAAAAGAAGTATCCGGATACTTGAATCTAAGGTTCGAGTACCCGGATATTGATGAGTCGGATATCCGGATATCCGCGTTTGGGACAAGAATCCCTGGGAGATGCTGATCGGTCGGGTCGACCAATTGAAGTGATAACGCCTCAACAAATTTCAATTATTGAACATTTAGTGTTAGAAGATCGCCGTTTGAAAGTGAAGGAATTAGCAGTGATAACAAACATTTCCCAAACAAGTGTTGGCCGAATTCTCCATGACCATTTGGGTATGAATAAAATTAGTGCTAGATGGGTACCGCGACTTCTTTCTGCTCTCCAACGTGAACGTCGAGTCGAATGTGCACAGTCGTTTTTAAACATGTGTGGAGACGACCCAAACCCGATTTTGGAGTCGATTGTCACAAAGGATGTAACAATCGTTCTGTTTTACGATCCTCTATCGAAAAGGGAGTCCATGGAATGGCGGCGACCTGATGAACCTCGTCCCAGAAAGGCGAAAGTCGTTCAATCAACGAAGAAGGTGATGGCCACAATATTCTGGGATTGTGAGAGCATTTTGCTAATTAACTTTAAAGAGCGCAGTACAAATGTGAACGGCACATATTATGCGTCTTTATTGCATAAACTAAGGGACAGTATTCGTGCAAGACGTCGTGGAAAATTGACAAAAGGTGTGCGATTATTGCACGACAATGCTCCCGTCCATATTTCACAAGCAGCCATTCGCGAATGCGGCTTTCAAGAATCGGAACATCCACCGTATAGTCCGGATATGGCTCCTTGTGATTTTTTATTGTTTTCTAAATTAAAAAAAGACCTTAGGGGACGTAGTTTTAAGGACGACAGTGAGTTGCAAGCAGCTGTTATAGAATATTTTGACGGAAAAACTTCAGATTATTTTTACAAGGGTATCGAATTATTAATTAATCGTTGCAATAAATGTATAGAAGTTAAGGGAGATTACATTGAAAAATAAAAATTCTTATATTGTTCCAGTTTCTTTTTTGTATATCAGACCGAGAATTTATGGCGCCTACTTCGTAATGTCCTATTTTCTGATACATTTTGTGTGTTTGAAATAGACTAGAAAATTTTGGGAATCAATATGCTTTGTTGAGATATATGGAATTGGAAATGCACTTATTTCCAATTCCACATTGAAGGGGGCAGGCAATTTTGAGTTTTTTTTGAAAAAAGAAGTATTGTCTCCTATAAACGGGCTAAAACTGAACAACTTTTATCAAGGATATTATTTTCTAAAAGGTACAGCAAAGGAAATATTTAATAAAACATGTAGGTACTTACAGAATCGATTTTGCAGGTCAGATTCTATATCAGATATCCCATATAGATCATTGGAATAATGAAAACCACAATAATTGATGTTCGTTTTCATGGGGCGATAAAAAAACTAAAAATACAATAAATTAACTAAAAAACCAATACAAAAACTGTACTATAAATAATTTTCATGTGATTTATGTACCTACTTGTTTACTGGCTCTCATATAATTTTAAATTACATGTAAAAAAAGAAATAGTGGAGGAAGAGAGGTGGAAAAAGAGCAAAGAATGAATTATATGTGAATGGAAAAATAAAACACCTATAAATACTCTCTATTTCACTACGTACTTCTTGACTAACTTTTATATAATTTCAAAAGACATGTTAAAAAACCAATGAAATAAACTAGAAATTATTTAATTTTATTACGTATTTTGATTTTCATATAATTTGAGATATTGAAGAATTCAATTTTAATCGACTGTCTACTCAATATACAATTCTATGGAAACCAATCGTTCGCCCGAATGTAACGTAACTTGGATTGGGCTGATTTCGGCGGGTTAGATCAGCATACAAATTGAACTTAATTGTTGTGTGATAAAGTGAAATAAACATCAATTATTACGATTTTCGTAATGTCAAGAGCGTGGATGACAGATACAACTAAAATATGACTTGGAAAAATTCACTCCGTGAGCAGTACAAACATATCCACTAGTTGCACTCGGTGTGGACACCTTTGATCTTTAGAAATAAAGTTGTGTTGCGACAATGCGCATGGTCACATTGTAAAGCGCAATGTTGTCGGAAAGTTAATTAATAAGCAGGTCCAGATCTAGCCCTATTTTAAAATAATTGGGGCCAAATTAACTAAATTTGTTAATAAATGAAAGTATTGAAAGTAGAAATATTTCAACAATGTATTGTCTTAGATTTGAAACCTGTCCCATTTTAACAAATTTTACAAAATCTTAAAAACCATCTTGGAAAAAAGTCTAATTGATGTAATAAAATGTTTTGGAACAAAATTATATATTTTAATGCTACTTTGAATATATGATTTATATTTAAATTTTACAATATTTGACATATTTTATAAATGTTGCAAAATAACTTAAAATTAAAAACGATCTTGGAAAAAAGTCTAATAGATGGAATAAAATTATATTTATGTTTATACTGTGCCTGAGTACCTAATTTACTTTATCTCGATTTCTATACGTTTGCCACGATAATTTTATAAGTAAAAGTTGTTCAATTACAGGTCATATAATAGGCAGACAAAAACATTAAAGAAAGTAAAGCATTTCTCCAAAACAACAAACATCTCATTGTAATTAAACCAGATAAAAGTAATAAGACAGTAATAATGAATAAAAAAGAATATAAAGATAAAATGAACGATATGCTTAATGACAAAGACATTTACACATCATTAACAAGCAATCCAACGAAAAAGTTACAGAAAGAAAACAATGATCTCATTAAATCTTGGGAATCTAATTCATACATTTCACCAAATATGGGAAAATCATTGAAAATTAATAATTCTTTACCACCAAAAATATATGGATTACCTAAGTTACATAAAATGAATAATCCTTTACGGCCTATTGTATCATGTATTCAAAGTCCATTATATAATTTAGCTAAATTTATTATCAAATTCAATTACAAATATAATATGGAAAAATGAATATTACATAAAAAATTCTTTTGATTTTAAAAACTTTTTAAACAAGATCACAATAAATGAAAATGACATATTAGTATCTCTTGATGTTGTGTCATTGTATACTAATATACCAATTGAACTTGCAATAAGTACTATTAAGAAACATTGGAATGAACTTCAAGAATTTACTAGTTTGCCGCAAGGAGAATTTATTAAAGCCTTAGAACTTACTTTAAACACTACTTATTTTCAATACAATAATGTCTTCTATAAACAAATTTTTGGTTGTGCTATGGGATCTCCAATTTCAAGTTCCATTGCACAGTTAGTATTAGAAGATTTAGAAAAAGATATTCTTTCCAAAATTGATTTCACACCAGTTTTTTATAAGCGTTATGTAGATGACTGTATTTTATGTTTACCAGCAAACAAAGCTGAATATATTTTAGAACAATTTAACACATATCATCCAAAACTTCAATTTACATTAGAAAAAGAAACAAACAATGAAATACACTTTTTAGATTTAACATTAATTCCTGAAAATAATCACATTTTAACAAAATTATATCAAAAACCAACTTCTTCAGGTAGATATTTAAATTATGAGTCTTACCAATCCATGTCAATCAAAAAAAGCGTTGTTATTTCACAAATAGACAGAACACTCAAGCTAACAAGTTCTAAATATAGACCAAAAATCTTACAACAAATGAAAGACATATTAATGAATAACAATTATCCTTTGAACTTTATAAATTCTATTATTAAAGATAGAATAAATAAATTCTATAATAATAATAGAAATAATAGTCATTCAAAATCAACAGATATACAAAAATATGTAGCAATTCCTTATGTAAAAAATTTATCAGAAAAAATTAGTAAAGTATTACGCCCATTTAATATCAAAATTGCACATAAAAATCATAACAATTTAAGATTTCTGTTTAGTAATATTAAAGATAAAGATCCTTTCTTTAAACAAACACATGTAGTATACAAAATTCCATGTGCAGATTGTAATGGTGTATATATAGGTCAAACCCTACAATATTTATCGGAAAGACTAAATGGACACAAATACGCAAAAAACATTACGGCTTTAGAAAAACATATGAACATTACAAAACATAAGTTTAAATTTGATGAAACAACAATTTTATGTAAAGAACATAACAACAAAATTAGAAACTTTCTAGAACTCATACAAATAAAGAAACATGATAATAATGACCGAACTGAAATTAATAATTTGGCAATAGCATACCATTCAATAATTTAATATATTGTATTGTGTCTGCTTCATTTACGTATTCTGGGTCGTCTAGGATACACCAATATTGTTTATTCAGTACCATATATTTGCCGCCAATATATTTGTCAAAAAAATATTTGTCAAATATATGTTACAGTTTTATTAATAGTTATTGGTGTTTTAATGTTTGATTTAGTTAGTTTGTGTGCAGTTGTGCAGCTTAAATGTCAGAAGATCTTCTGACATTTAAGCTGCAATTGGTGGTCTGTCTTCCCGATGGTCTTCCTTTTGTTTCTATCTCCAAGGATATCCCACCTTATTCCTTGGCTACACCGTACTGACGATGACCAATGAGTCTGAAACACGTGTCTGCGGTTGCACTACAGCGGATTAACCCGATATTCTTTCTCCTATTTTTATTATGTATCCGTGATATTTTCTTTATTGATTTATTGTATATATCAAAAATGACGTTTTCGCGGTTATGTGATGACAAATTGATATTTTGGGTTATTTACCGCGTTAATTCAAATCAAGTGCACATATACGAAATAATTCGTATATGCATAAGTGATATCAAATGTAACGCGGTAAATAACCCAAAATATCAATTTGTCTTAACATAACCGCGAAAACGTCATTTTTGACATAACCTTTCTGGGGAGATAGTTTATTAAGTAGGTAAAGTCACCTATTGAATGCATATCTACAGTTGCATATCTACAGTTGCCCACACAGTATACACACACAATGTGCGAAATATTGGATGAAAAAATAAAGAACTAAATTGAATTTTGTTTTTATGCTGGATTCCCCAATAATTAAGTCTTACATTGAGTTTTTCAACGGCAAAGACCTTCTCTTTTAATTATGTATATATATATATATGTGTAAATTTGAATTTTAATTATTTTTTAAAATTCTGGTTTTCTCAGCGGAGAAATACCTAAATTGATTTTTCTGCTTCGCGCTGAGTAAATTAATTAGGAAATTTTATCACAAAAATTTGCCCACGATGAGATTTGAACTCATGACCTTCTTAATGCCGTCAAGATGCGCTAACCAACTGCGCCACGAGGGCTTGAGTTCATATCTACTTAAACGTCTTGATATCATCAAGTGACAGATTGAAATAATACAACTTTATCCGGCAGTTCGGAAATGAAAGTGTAAATTTGAATTTTAATTATTTTTTTAAAATTCTGGTTTTCTCAGCGGAGAAATACCTAAATTGATTTTTCTGCTTCGCGCTGAGTAAATTAATTAGGAAATTTTATCACAAAAATTTGCCCACGATGAGATTTGAACTCATGACCTTCTTAATGCCGTCAAGATGCGCTAACCAACTGCGCCACGAGGGCTTGAGTTCATATCTACTTAAACGTCTTGATATCATCAAGTGACAGATTGAAATAATACAACTTTATCCGGCAGTTCGGAAATGAAAGTGTAAATTTGAATTTTAATTATTTTTTAAAATTCTGGTTTTCTCAGCGGAGAAATACCTAAATTGATTTTTCTGCTTCGCGCTGAGTAAATTAATTAGGAAATTTTATCACAAAAATTTGCCCACGATGAGATTTGAACTCATGACCTTCTTAATGCCGTCAAGATGCGCTAACCAACTGCGCCACGAGGGCTTGAGTTCATATCTACTTAAACGTCTTGATATCATCAAGTGACAGATTGAAATAATACAACTTTATCCGGCAGTTCGGAAATGAAAGTGTAAATTTGAATTTTAATTATTTTTTAAAATTCTGGTTTTCTCAGCGGAGAAATACCTAAATTGATTTTTCTGCTTCGCGCTGAGTAAATTAATTAGGAAATTTTATCACAAAAATTTGCCCACGATGAGATTTGAACTCATGACCTTCTTAATGCCGTCAAGATGCGCTAACCAACTGCGCCACGAGGGCTTGAGTTCATATCTACTTAAACGTCTTGATATCATCAAGTGACAGATTGAAATAATACAACTTTATTTTAAAAAATAATTAAAATTCAAATTTACACTTTCATTTCCGAACTGCCGGATAAAGTTGTATTATTTCAATCTGTCACTTGATGATATCAAGACGTTTAAGTAGATATGAACTCAAGCCCTCGTGGCGCAGTTGGTTAGCGCATCTTGACGGCATTAAGAAGGTCATGAGTTCAAATCTCATCGTGGGCAAATTTTTGTGATAAAATTTCCTAATTAATTTACTCAGCGCGAAGCAGAAAAATCAATTTAGGTATTTCTCCGCTGAGAAAACCAGAATTTTAAAAAATAATTAAAATTCAAATTTACACTTTCATTTCCGAACTGCCGGATAAAGTTGTATTATTTCAATCTGTCACTTGATGATATCAAGACGTTTAAGTAGATATGAACTCAAGCCCTCGTGGTGCAGTTGGTTAGCGCATCTTGACGGCATTAAGAAGGTCATGAGTTCAAATCTCATCGTGGGCAAATTTTTGTGATAAAATTTCCTAATTAATTTACTCAGCGCGAAGCAGAAAAATCAATTTAGGTATTTCTCCGCTGAGAAAACCAGAATTTTAAAAAATAATTAAAATTCAAATTTACACTTTCATTTCCGAACTGCCGGATAAAGTTGTATTATTTCAATCTGTCACTTGATGATATCAAGACGTTTAAGTAGATATGAACTCAAGCCCTCGTGGCGCAGTTGGTTAGCGCATCTTGACGGCATTAAGAAGGTCTGAGTTCAAATCTCATCGTGGGCAAATTTTTGTGATAAAATTTCCTAATTAATTTACTCAGCGCGAAGCAGAAAAATCAATTTAGATATATATATATATATAAATCCTACTAACAATATAGCGTCCTTACTGAACTCATGAATGTAGCGTCCGCCTTCGAAAAGTTAATTAGTTCGTTAATATTTTGCACATACTTTGTGTTTTTGATCAAAACAGGTATAGTATTATTACTAAATTAAATATCAGATAAAAAAAAGTTAGTTTCATTTCACTTTATTGACGAAGTAGCGCCCTTTTATTTTCTCGTGCATGAAGCGCCTGTAATATACCATTTAACTTTCACTTCTTCGCTAATGTGACTTCCATCGGGTATATTACATTACATTTGGTAGATATTAGAGAGTCCAGCAATGTTGTCACATTGTGTCTACATGCTTACTTTATAAAAATATATGTACTGCATATCTTAGCAATTGAATACAATGAACACATTTATCTACATTCGGCGACATAGTGGGTTATATTGTTCAGAACAGATCACAGTAGTTTCTGTTTGTTTTTTTTTTTGATTCATACATAGAGAAGAATATTCCCTCGATAAATTAATGTCTGGAAATTCCAAATAACCATGCGATATTCCTTCAAAATAAAGACTCGCTAAACACAAAATTCTATATTCAGAAAGATTTGAAATATAGATATAATATTCAGTTCTAAATATTTAACATTTTTATATAGGCGTTCTTGGCAATTAATAATGACATATTTAGTCTTTTTATTAATATTTGAAACATACATTTTCTGATTTAAACTAATTTATCTGACGACCAGCTGTATGAATAAATTTTATTATGCCTATGCAATAGTAAAAGAAAAAAATGAGGTGTGGCCACCACATGACTTTTTATACGTATGAGCGTTTCAAACTACACAATTTTAAGAATTTTTTACACAAAAATTATTCAAAATCCTATTCATTTCTATTATCTTAATAAATCGCTATAGAATACATACTTTGCAAGATGTTCGAAAAAAAAGTGCTACTCCCTAAGAGTAAAAGTGTTACTTCCGGTTCGAATTTTGAAATTTCATTTATACAAAAAATATTGCAAATCTAGCAATAAATACTTTTGTTCTCTTGATAAATATATTTAGAATGCATAATTTACGACATATTTGCAAAAAATCGCTACTTAATAAGAGTAAAAGTGGTACTTCCGGTCTGAATTTTGAATTTTTTTAATACAGAAGATATTGAAAATTATGTTTTAAATACTTTTATACACGTAACGTATGTACCTGTCAAAAAGGCATGACTTGCGAAATATTCGCAAAAAAGTGATCCGGTAGGAATTTCGAAAAATGTTTTAAATAAAGTTGTTCTCAATTCTAATTTTAAGTGCATATGAATTCTTTATAAATTTGTTTAAATTAGTACTTGACACGATATTGGCAAAATTCTATTTTTTCACTGAAGTAAACTACTACTTCAGGTCTGTCGATTTTCCTGAAAATCTAATCAGATCTCAAGAGAGAGATTATACCTGTAAATACAAAATTTTGAATTGATACCTATAGCGGTTTGACCGCTATCGTGGTCACACACAAAGAGAGACAGACACGCACACAGAGACATTTTTAAAAAAACGCTTTCTCGGTATCAGGGGACTTCAAAACGTGTACATCTGCAAAAATCTCGAGGTCGAAAATTTTCATCATCACAATACTTATACTATGTATAAGAAAGTAAAAACAGGATGCATACTCCTGTTATGACCAACTCGTAATCAAAAATATACTTCTAGACATTTTCCGATAAATCCAAAAAAATTGTTCCAAAAAGACGGTTAGCTAAAAGATGTGTTGGAATATTAACTAGACGGGATCTTTTGAATCTCGTTATGCGGAAGTAGTGTAATTTCGAGATATAGCAGATATCCTTCGAAGTTACTTGGTATAGAAAAAGTGTTTTTTGCAAACATCTCTCTCTCTCTCTCTCTCTCTCTCTCTCTCTCTCTCACGCCCTCTCTCTCTCTCTCCTCTCTCTCTCTCCTCCCTATCCTCTCCTAACTCTCGCTTTGTATGACCACAGGCTTAAAATATGAAACTTTATATTGAAGAGTATAATCTACCTCTCGAGATCTGGTTAGAGTTTCGGTAAATTCGGTAGAGCGTAATTAGTAGTTTACCTCACTCGAAATATCCAATTTTACCATTACCTCGGCAACTACTAAGTTTAGACGAATTTCTAAAGTATAGAAAAGTATTTAAAACAGAATTATAGAACAAGTTTATAAAAAATATCGAACTTCTTACCCGAAGTTGAGTTTATATTCTTATCGGAAGAGAGTTATTTGTGAATATCTCCCAAAATTCTGCATTCTAGACAGATAGACTACAAGCATAAAAGGATTTAAAGCTTGATTTGGAACAATACTTTTTTTACCTCGCAAATTGTGCATTCTGTACTAATTTGTTAAGTTGTTAGAAGTATTTAAAACTTCATTTAGGACAACTTTTGTAAAACTAATTCGGATCACATACATCTATGACACTCGTGTGATCCCGACGCCTCATTTTCTAAGCCAATATGATCCCAACAGATGGTTTGGTAGAAGTTTTTGAATTCAATGGCCAGCAAAGGGAATATATCTAACAAAACTTGATTTAGTAGCTCAACATGACTAACTTTACCAATATTTACTATTGCCGGATAATTTATAAATTTCTGTCTAATGATGATTTAGACATGACAGAAATAATAGTAGAGAAATAATAAAAACCATATACACATATAGAAGTAGCGCATTCTTAATACTATTTAATAAGAATTCATTGATATGCCTAGATATATGGTGTTTGTTGTACTTAAAAAAGTGAAAACATGCGCATTTAAAATTCATTGCGTTTGAGCGATGGAAACAAAGATCATAAAATGCAAATATAATCAGATCGGAAGATGTAAACATTAAGAAACTTCAAAATTGGATTTATTTATTCTAAAAGGTAACGAAGGTACAACTGCTTCTTTCAAACTGTAAATGTTAAAATTGTGAGCAAATAAAAATATCTTGAAAATTAGTTTAGAGCTAGAATGATGTTTTACTTTTGATCAAAATGCATTGTAAAGTTCAGAAATGAATTTATATTATTGACTTGAATTGATATAATTGTACTTTTAGTGTCTTCTTTTTTTATTCAAGGACAACAACTGTACGTTTGTGATGACTTAAAGATTTCGTAATGTTGCCCACTGTATAAAAAGTACGTATAGAAGTTGGAGAGTATATTAATACTTGGTACTGCATAACATGCAGATATTTCATTAAAACATGAGGTGTGGCCACCACACGACTTTCTTATACGTATGAGCGTTTCTAACTATACAATTTTAAGAATTTTTTACACAAAAATTATTCAAAATCTTCAAGTACTTCTATTCTCTTAATAAATGGCATACTTCGCAAGATATTCGAAAATATTGGCAAAATTCGATTTTTCAGTGAAGTAAACTACTACTTCAGGTCTGTCGATTTTCCTGAAAATCCAATCAGATCTCAAGAGAGAGATTATACCTGTAAATACAAAATTTTGAATTGATACCTATAGCGTGGTCACACACAGAGAGATACAGACACACATACTGACATACACAGACATTTTTAAAAAAACACTTTTTCGGTATCAGGGGACTTCAAAACGTGTACATCTGCAAAAATGTCGAGGTCGAAAATTTTCATCATCACAGTGTGAAGTTGGAGAGTATATTAATACTTGGTCCTGCATAATATGCAGATACATATTTCATTAAAAAATGAGGTGTGGCCACCACACGACTTTCTTATACGTATGAGCGTTTCTAGCTATACAATTTTAAGAATTCTTACAAAACTTATTCAAAATCCTATTCGAAGTACTTCTATTCTCTTAATAAATCGCTATAGAAGACATACTTTGCAAGATATTCGAAAAAAAGTGCTACTCCCTAAGAGTAAAAGTCTTACTTCCGGTCCGAAATTTGAAACTTCATATATACAAAAATATTGCAAATCTAGCACTAAATACATTATTTTGTACTCTCGATAAATATATATAGAACGCATAATTTACTACATATTTGCAAAAAATCGCTATTCGATAAGAGTAAAAGTGGTACTTCCTGTCTGAATTTTGAAATTTTTTTTATACAAAAGATATTGAAAACTATGTTTTAAATATTTTTATACTCGTAATGTACCTGTCTAAAAGGCATGACTTGCGAAATATTCGCAAAAAACTGATTTTCGATAGGAGTAAAAGACCTACTTCCGATAGGAATTTTGAAAAATGTTTTAAATAAAATTGTTCTCAATTTTAATTTTAAGTACAAATGAATTCTTTATAAATTTGTTTAAACTTAGTAGTTATTGTATTGTAGTTATTTGATTTTTTCACTGAAGTAAACTACTATTTCCGGTCTGTCGATTTTACTGAAAATCTAATCAGATGTCAAGAGGGACATTATACCTGTAAATACAAAATTTGGAATTGATACCTATAGCGGTTTGACCGCTATCGTGGTCACACACAGAGAGACAGACAGACAGACACACAGACATTTTTTAAAAACCACTTTTTCGGAATCAGGGGACTTCAAAACGTGGACATCTGCAAAAATCTCGAGGTAGAAAATGGTCAACATCACAATACACAACTACGTATAAGAAAGTAAAAGCTATAATCAAATTTTGCAACTTTTCTGTAGAGTTTGTGTTTCCACCATAAGGAAGGTCTTTAATGAGAATATGTTTTTAAAAAAAATGGGGAGACGATATAAATTGTTCAGAAATGGTAATTTTACTTTCTTATACGTGGTATAAGGAAGTATTGTGATGACGGAAATCTTCGACCTGGAGATTTTTGCAGATGTCCACGTTTTGAAGTCCCCTGATTCCAAAAAAGTGGTTGTTAAAATAGGTCTCTCTCTCTCTCTTTCTCTCTCTCTCTCTCTCTCTCGCTCTCTCTCTCTCTCTCTCTCTTCTCTCTTTCTCTCTCTGTGTGTCTGTGCATGTGTGACCACGATAGCGTTCGAAGAATTTTAACACAGACAGAAGTGACTGACTTTTACTTTCTTATACGTAGTATAAGGAAGTATTGTGATGACGAAGATTTTCGACCTCGAGATTTTTGCAGATGTCCACGTTTTGAATTCCCCTGATACCGAAATGATGGTATTTAAAAAATGTTTGTGTGTGACCACGATATCGGTTAAACCGCTGTAGATATCTATTCCAAATGTTGTGTTTACGTGTATAATCTCCCTCTTGAAATCTGATTAGTTTTTCAGTAAAATCGGTAGACCGGAAGTAGTAGTTTACTTCAGTGAAAAAATCGAATTTTGCAAATATTTCGTCAATTACTAAGTTTAAACAAATCTATAAAGAAATCAAATGTAATCAAAATTAAATTTGAGAAAAATTGTGTTAAAAAAGTTTTTCGAAATTCCTACCGGAAGTAGGTCTTTTACTCTGATCGAAAATCATTTTTTTGCGAAAATCTCGCAAACCATACATTCTAGGCAGGTACAATAGGAGTATAAAGGTATTTAAAAGATAATTTTAAATATCTTTTGTAAAAAAAGAATTTCAAAATTCGGGCCGGAAGTAGCACTTTTAGTCTTAGCAAGTAACACTTTTTTTATAATATCTTGCAAAGTATGCATTCTATAGAGATTTATTAAGAGAATAGAAGCACTTAGAATAGGATTTTGAATAATTTTTGTATAAAAAAGTTCTTAAAATTCTATAATTTGAAACGCTCATACGTATAAGAAAGTCGTGTGGTGGCCACACCTCATTTTTTTCTTCATGACAACGTTGTCCTTTATTGTAGTTAACTCAAAAAAAAGATTATAACTTGTCCCACTATATGAAAAATCCAGTTCGACTGCAATGCCAAGAAATTTGGATTTTTCCCTAATTTTTGATACACGTTGTTTATTAGAGAAACAACCTGCGTTTCTACAGGGAAAACGTCAATGAGTGATAATTATTAGGATCAATCAGAATTCTAAACCAACAATTTTTACTTTCTTGTACGTAGTATAAGAAAGTATTGTGATGATGAAAATTTTCGACCTCGAGATTTTTGCAGATGTCCAGGTTTTAAAGTCCCCTGATACCAAAAAAGTGGTTTCTAAAAAATGTCTGTGTGTCTGTCTGTGTATGACCACGATAGCGGTCAAACCGCTATAGCAATCTATTCCAAATTTTGCATTTAGTAGTATAATCTCCCTCTTGAGAACTGATTAGATTTTCAGCAAAATCGGCAGACCGAAAGTAGTAGTTTACTTCGGTGAAAAAATCGGATTTTGCCAATATTTTGTCAACTACTAAGTTTAGACAAATTTGTAAAGAATTCGTATTAAAATTAAAATTAAGTTTGAGAAGAATTTTTCGAAATTCATACCGGAAGTAGGTTTTTTACTCTTATCGAAAATCGGTTTTTTGCAAATATTTTGCTAGTCATGCTTTTTAGACAGGTACGTTACGAGTATAAAAGTACTTAGAACTTAATTTTCAATACCTTTTGTATAAAAGAAAAAATCAAAATTCGGACCGGAACTAACACTTTTACTCTTACCGAATAACGATTTTTTGCAAATATGTCGTAAATTATGCATTCTATATATATTTATGAGGAGTACAAAAGTATTTAGAGTTGGATTTGGAATATTTTTTGTATAAATGAAATTTCAATATTCGGACCGGAAGTAACACTTTCATACATATAAGAAAGTCGTGTGGTGGCCACACCTAATTTTTTTACTTTGAAAACTTGACCTACGTTTAACAATAATGGGCTATCCACTCACTGGCTCTGGATCATCTACTTTATCGTCCATATCTACCTTTGTTCTATGTTTTTGGAATTGAATAGTGTGTTACAATTGTTCGTCGTTTTTTACTTTCCTTTGAGATAGGCAGTTTGGATAGATTGTTTTTATTGCACCAACTCTTAATTTGTTTGTATGAAGTTGAATCTGCAATAATCGTTTATTATAGCTTAAACATTTATCAACTGTAAACGCCATCGTAAAACATATTTAATAACATTACTAAACTATAGGTTTTTCAAATAAAGGACCTATTTAACTATGTATACTTTTTAATTCGCAAATAATATAATTTGCATTAAACTTATTTCCACACACATAGTCTTTTTGGGTAAGTTCTTATTCAGTACAAGGATTCTTTTTGCCATTTGTTAAGGTTGTCCCCGGGAATTTTAAATAATTAAATTTTTTCCTTCTTGGATTTATAACCACTGTTACACATAGGTACAAAACATGGCTTCAAAGTATACTCAGTTAGTTAGTTATAACAGAACACTCAATTATTTAAAAGAAATAATTATAACATAAAAATGGAACAAAACTGCTTTCTAGACACTTGCTAAATTTACAATCAACCAGCGCCTGACGAGATAACCCACCAGATGCTCCGCTACCTCTCACTCATGTTCCACAGATTCGGCTTATTGCATTCAACGAAAATATTATATCACTAATTTTAATTTTTTTCCTGGTTAATTAGACTTTTATGGTCATGTCTGTATATAAGAATTTACTTCATTTTTGCCAACAATATTTTTTAAATGTCTATAGAAATTATTATTATAAAGTATTAAAGTAGAATTTTTCGCTTTTATAACTTTCATTATATATAAACCAGTTTTTCGGTATCAGGTGACTTCAAAACGTGGACATCTGCAAAAATCTCGAGGTCGAAAATTTTCGTCATCACAATACCTCTTTATACTACGAAAAAAACAGTAAAAAAACACCTTAGTTTATGATACATGCATGTTTACGTATATACATATCTACCATAAAGACCAGTGTCCTTTACGAATTATTCTGTTCGCGTTGCCAAATTGTCTGGACGCTCGATTATCGAGAATATAAAAGACATGTGTATATTTCAAAATATACGGCACGCGATGCAGCGCCTCGCGTAGAAATACCCTGAACTAATAGTATACGCAAAATGGTTATATTACATGCATATTATCGACAAAATAGCGTCTTCCGAAATTTTGTTAAACAGCATTATATCACCATGTAAGTCTATCAACGAAGTTTTACACGGAAAGTGCATAGAGCGTCCATATACGGGCGCTGTATGTAGGCGGACGCTCTATTGAATGGAAATTTACAATGTACGGACGCGCTAATGATAGTAGGATATATATATATATATATATATATATATATATATATATAAAAAATTTTAGCGATTCTTAAATAGCAAGAATTTACTTACATTTATAAAAAATAAATATTAAATACAATGTCTTTTATATGTTGCAATAGTATTACCAAAATGGAATTACTTATAATAAAACTGATGTATTCCATGATACTAATGATTTGAATTTTCCTAAATTTGCAAAAATTAATCATATTTTGGTACACCGGGATTCTAGTAATATTATGTTTTATTGTGACATATAAAACTGTGGAGTATGATACACATTATAAAGCTTATTTAGTGGTGCAGCATAATACTCCAATTTTATACCATTTCCAAATATATTTTCAAAATATTCCACTGTAGAACATGTGTTGCCAAGTGGAATATATCTAGTATTACCGAAATACATACAATTTAGAAGTTATCTGTACTATCTAAATAATAACACATATTGTTATATACATATATATACAGGGTTATGATAAAGTAACGCACAAAATTCATAAAACATACAATGTTCATTATTGAAAAAAATGCAAAAACACGTCAAACAGTTTATTTTATTCCGCGTCTATTAACATAAGTCAAAAAAAATAAAACGTCAAATTTGTCAAAGTTATGACGTCATCAATATTTTTTTTAAATATGAAGCCTGGTTTTTTTTTACTTTATTTGATAAAGCTTGTTTTTCTGCATTATAAAGAAATAATTGAAGTAGGGGTCACATGGAAAAAACTAAAAAAAAAAACGAATTAGACATGAAATGACTCGTATAACTCCGCAGATGATCGAAGACTATGTAAATCAGGTGTACCATCGTCTTGGCCTATGTCAGATAGTAAACGGGACACAGTTTGAACAATTCCTGTAAGAAATCGTTTTGGTTTAATGGACTGTTTAGTTAATTTAAATGTTATTACTATAATAAAGTTTATTTTGTTTTTTATTAGTTCTCTCAGTCTTTTCTTATGTGACCCCTACTTCAATTATTTCTTTATAATGCAGAAAAACATGCTTTATCAAATAAAGTAAAAAAAAAAACAAGCTTCATATTTAAAAAAAATATTGATGACGTCATAACTTTGACAAATTTGACGTTTTATTTTTTTGACTTATGTTAAAAGACGCGGAATAAAATAAACTGTTTGACGTGTTTTTGCATTTTTTTCAAAAATGAACATTGTACGTTTTATGAATTTTGTGCGTTACTTTATCATAACCCTTATTTTTTTAATTTGTAAAACTGTTATACCTGAAATAATATGTAATGTTTATTATATCTATATTATTAATACACGATGTTCATTAATACGTATTTTTCTATCTATTATAGTACCTGAAATTCTAATATAATTAGATTAGCCTGTTTCTTAAGCAAAGTATGTTATTTATTTAATCAAATACGTATCTAAATTGTAATTTAATACTACCAGAATAATTATTATTATATAATTGTAAGAGAGAGAGAGGGGGAGAGAGGGAGAGAGGGGGGGAGAGGGGGGAGAGGGGGGGAGAGGGAGAGACTTCCGTCTACTACGTGTGGAAAGTAAAAATGCCTAAAGAAAAAGTTGTTTTGAAAAGTGAGGGTTTGGCTCAAAAGAATTGGTACCAGCTTTGACATTGGATGCTTGAAATATGTGATTCCAAAAAGAAAATGTTGTTTCGTAAACCTTGTGTGTGTGCGTGTGCGTGTGCGTGTGCGTGTGCGTGTGCTCTCATTGCTGGTCAATAACATCTTTTTCAACACCTGTATTATTTTATTATTATTTTTTTATTATTTAACCTTTTCTTTAAATTTTTCTTTAGAATTACTATCATTAGAGTTTTTATTGCTTCAATTCCAACTGTTTATTTGTTTGGATATACTTTATTTTTAATAACCTTTTTCCTTAAATGTGATTTTTGATCATCTGTTTTAAGTATTAAAATTAATTAATATCTCTTATTCGATAAATTGCTATATACGAGGTAGGCGCCATAAATTCTCGGCATAACAGGCTTATACAGGTTCAAACGTGTTCAATCTCCGTCACGTCATGCATGCACATACGCGAGGTGTACACTATAAATATGACGGTTCGAAGCCTAGTAGTTTTTAGTAACCAGCCAACCAACGTGACTAGCGCACGAAAATGTCTGAAGTAACGAAAATTAAGTATCGCGCGGTCATTATATTTTTAACAAAGACACCTTATCACATTAAACAAAGTTTAGACGGCGTTTACGGTGATTCATCTCCTTCGTATTCAACTGTAAAAAAGTGGGCAAAAGGTTTCCGTTTGGGACAAGAATCCCTGGAAGATCGTTCGCGTCGACCAACTGAAGTGATAACGCCTCAACAAATTTCAATTTAGAAATCCGGGTATCCGCATATCCGGATACTTGTTTAGCTTAGATTCGAGTATCCGGATATCCGGTCTCGGTTCTTTTATTATGACGCCTCAAATATAAAGCTGTCCTTATTTGTATTCTGATTAACCCTTGTGTCTATGATCGAGGTACATGACAATTATTTTATCATTAAATCACATATATAAAATGTCTATTAAACAACGCAAACAAATATTTTAAAAATTTTAAAAAACTCCATAAATTATTTTTGGCAGATGCTAAATATGTATGTAATACAAGCATAATATATGCAGCAACATGTTCCAATGCAACTGCAACGCTATTTCTGCATACAAATTAAAGAACTAACCAAAATCGTAATAAGTCAATCACCAAAAGTCAATTTAATTGTATCCTCTTACGTGCCACGAAATTTTAAAAAAACGAATACTGATGCGGAGCTTCATTGAACGAGCACTAATAATTTCGACCGCGAGATATCTTCGCCAGTACGTGCAAAAGCCAGTCTACAAGTAGCACTTTTTTTCGAATATCTTGCAAAGTATGTATTCTATAATGATTTATTATGAGAATAAAAGTACTCAAAATAGGATTTTGAATCATTTTTCTATACGCTCACACGTATAAAAAATGAGGTGTGGCCACCACAAGACTTTCTTATACGTATGAGCGTTTCAAACTATACAATTTTAAGAATTTTTTTAAACAAAAATTATTCAAAATCCTAGTCTAAGTACTTTCATTCTCTTAATAAATCGCTATAGAATGCATACTTTGCAAGATATTCGAAAAAAAGTGCTACTCGCTAAGAGCAAAAGTGCTACTTCCGGTCCGAATTTTGAAATTTCATGTATACAAAAAATATTGCAAATCCAACTCTAAATACTTTTGTACTCTTAATAAATATATATAGAATGCATAATTTACGACATATTTGCAAAAAATCGCTATTCGGTAAGAGTAAAAGTGGTACTTCCGGTCCGAATTTTGAAATTTTTTTTATACAAAAGATATTGAAAACTATGTTTTAAATACTTTTATACACGTAACGTACCTGTCTAAAAAGCTTGACTTGCGAAGTATTCGTAAAAAACCGATTTTCGATAAGAGTAAAACTTTTAACACAATTTTTCTCTAATTTAATTTTGATTACATTTGATTTCTTTATAGATTTGTATAAACTTAGTATTTGACGAAATATTGGCAAAATTCGATTTTTTCACTGAAGTAAACTGCTACTTCCGGTCTACCGATTTTACTGAAAAACTAATCAGATCTCAAGAGCGAGATTATACACGTAAATACAAAATTTGGAATTGATATCTCCAGCGGTTTGGCCGCTATCGTGGTCACACACAGACACACAGACAGACACACAGACACACACACAGACATTTTTTAAAAACCACTTTTTTGGTATCAGGGGACCTCAAAACGTGGACATCTGCAAAAATCTCGAGGTCGAAAATTTTCATCACAATACTTCCTTATACTACGTATAAGAAAGTAAAAGTCGTGTGGTAGCCACACCTCATTATTTTTTTAATTTCTGGTGTATTTTAAAAACCTTTTTGTTTTTGTTCTTTCTTATTCTTATTCGGATAATTATTGCCTTCATATATAACGCGTACCAGTTTAATTGAGCCGCGTTTCGCTCTCCGACATTTTTTGAACAACTTCGATTACGATTACTTAGAAAATGGTAATTCAAAAATTTTTGAAATTACGATTACTGTAATCGTTAATCGAACAAATTTAGATTACGATTCAGGAATCGTAATTTAAAAAGAAGTATCCGGATACTTGAATCTAAGGTTCGAGTACCCGGATATTGATGAGTCGGATATCCGGATATCCGCGTTTGGGACAAGAATCCCTGGGAGATGCTGATCGGTCGGGTCGACCAATTGAAGTGATAACGCCTCAACAAATTTCAATTATTGAACATTTAGTGTTAGAAGATCGCCGTTTGAAAGTGAAGGAATTAGCAGTGATAACAAACATTTCCCAAACAAGTGTTGGCCGAATTCTCCATGACCATTTGGGTATGAATAAAATTAGTGCTAGATGGGTACCGCGACTTCTTTCTGCTCTCCAACGTGAACGTCGAGTCGAATGTGCACAGTCGTTTTTAAACATGTGTGGAGACGACCCAAACCCGATTTTGGAGTCCATTGTCACAAAGGATGTAACAATCGTTCTGTTTTACGATCCTCTATCGAAAAGGGAGTCCATGGAATGGCGGCGACCTGATGAACCTCGTCCCAGAAAGGCGAAAGTCGTTCAATCAACGAAGAAGGTGATGGCCACAATATTCTGGGATTGTGAGAGCATTTTGCTAATTAACTTTAAAGAGCGCAGTACAAATGTGAACGGCACATATTATGCGTCTTTATTGCATAAACTAAGGGACAGTATTCGTGCAAGACGTCGTGGAAAATTGACAAAAGGTGTGCGATTATTGCACGACAATGCTCCCGTCCATATTTCACAAGCAGCCATTCGCGAATGCGGCTTTCAAGAATCGGAACATCCACCGTATAGTCCGGATATGGCTCCTTGTGATTTTTTATTGTTTTCTAAATTAAAAAAAGACCTTAGGGGACGTAGTTTTAAGGACGACAGTGAGTTGCAAGCAGCTGTTATAGAATATTTTGACGGAAAAACTTCAGATTATTTTTACAAGGGTATCGAATTATTAATTAATCGTTGCAATAAATGTATAGAAGTTAAGGGAGATTACATTGAAAAATAAAAATTCTTATATTGTTCCAGTTTCTTTTTTGTATATCAGACCGAGAATTTATGGCGCCTACTTCGTAATGTCCTATTTTCTGATACATTTTGTGTGTTTGAAATAGACTAGAAAATTTTGGGAATCAATATGCTTTGTTGAGATATATGGAATTGGAAATGCACTTATTTCCAATTCCACATTGAAGGGGGCAGGCAATTTTGAGTTTTTTTTGAAAAAAGAAGTATTGTCTCCTATAAACGGGCTAAAACTGAACAACTTTTATCAAGGATATTATTTTCTAAAAGGTACAGCAAAGGAAATATTTAATAAAACATGTAGGTACTTACAGAATCGATTTTGCAGGTCAGATTCTATATCAGATATCCCATATAGATCATTGGAATAATGAAAACCACAATAATTGATGTTCGTTTTCATGGGGCGATAAAAAACTAAAAATACAATAAATTAACTAAAAAACCAATACAAAAACTGTACTATAAATAATTTTCATGTGATTTATGTACCTACTTGTTTACTGGCTCTCATATAATTTTAAATTACATGTAAAAAAAGAAATAGTGGAGGAAGAGAGGTGGAAAAAGAGCAAAGAATGAATTATATGTGAATGGAAAAATAAAACACCTATAAATACTCTCTATTTCACTACGTACTTCTTGACTAACTTTTATATAATTTCAAAAGACATGTTAAAAAACCAATGAAATAAACTAGAAATTATTTAATTTTATTACGTATTTTGATTTTCATATAATTTGAGATATTGAAGAATTCAATTTAATCGACTGTCTACTCAATATACAATTCTATGGAAACCAATCGTTCGCCCGAATGTAACTTGGATTGGGCTGATTTCGGCGGGTTAGATCAGCATACAAATTGAACTTAATTGTTGTGTGATAAAGTGAAATAAACATCAATTATTACGATTTTCGTAATGTCAAGAGCGTGTATGACAGATACAACTAAAATATGACTTGGAAAAATTCACTCCGTGAGCAGTACAAACATATCCACTAGTTGCACTCGGTGTGGACACCTTTGATCTTTAGAAATAAAGTTGTGTTGCGACAATGCGCATGGTCACATTGTAAAGCGCAATGTTGTCGGAAAGTTAATTAATAAGCAGGTCCAGATCTAGCCCTATTTTAAAATAATTGGGGCCAAATTAACTAAATTTGTTAATAAATGAAAGTATTGAAAGTAGAAATATTTCAACAATGTATTGTCTTAGATTTGAAACCTGTCCCATTTTAACAAATTTTACAAAATCTTAAAAACCATCTTGGAAAAAAGTCTAATTGATGTAATAAAATGTTTTGGAACAAAATTATATATTTTAATGCTACTTTGAATATATGATTTATATTTAAATTTTACAATATTTGACATATTTTATAAATGTTGCAAAATAACTTAAAATTAAAAACGATCTTGGAAAAAAGTCTAATAGATGGAATAAAATTATATTTATGTTTATACTGTGCCTGAGTACCTAATTTACTTTATCTCGATTTCTATACGTTTGCCACGATAATTTTATAAGTAAAAGTTGTTCAATTACAGGTCATATAATAGGCAGACTAGTGCGTTTGGCAAAAAATCAGCTGACCCCTTCAGCCACTTCACCCAATTGACGTATTACAGAAAATTCCAGCATTAGAAAAAGAAAGTTTGCAAAAATCAGTACTTGAGTGTGTATGGCATAAATATGTTATTTTTGTACTCAATGCTGCTTGTGGTGAAAAATAAGATCGTACTATAATTATTCTGTTTTCAATTATTTGCTACCACATTTTTATTACCCGGCTTTCCGAGGTAAACCAGGTAGATAAAAGTTACTCCGAAACTCATTTAGATGCGTAAGAGCTATACTGTAAGGATGAGAATCGATTACTTTGTCACGAAATGACGTCAAACGTAACGTATACTAGAAAAATATCATGGAAAATCCATATAAATGTCTGGGAAAAACAAAACAAATACTAAAATAACTGGCTAGGTATTTAGTATAAAATACTCTGTGTATAAATCATTCAGCGTCCTTATTTTAGGAAACCTAGGAATAGGAAATTAGAAATTTTGCTATTTTCTGACATGACTTATTGGTTGCCTATTTTTATATATTATGTATATCTGGTATAGGTAGGATGTATTTCTGTTCAAATGTAATATAAAATATGTATGTATATGTCGGCTTTCAGGCGTCTAACTTGAGTAATGGGGACAACAGTTCATTCATAGTAAAGTAATATTATTTCTCGATTTACAAAGATGGATATAGGACTTAAAGAAGAATTTTTTAATTTTATGTTAATTGTATTACAATATAATAATCTACACAGAAATCAATATTTTACCTGGCCAGTAGTGTTTATTCATGCGCGCCCACACATACGAACCAACGTTCCAACTTGATTCAAAAGCTATTTGCTTTTTACTATCACATCCCTTACTTCGAGTTTTCACCATGTTTACAAGACAAGTCTAACTTTTAAACTGAAGATTCTGAGGTATATTGAATAGGATAATAATACTCAAAAGGCAATTCCCTACCAGATTTTTTAAGATAAATAAGCCAGTTGTTATGCGTCAAGTATATTAACAATGAACGCAGTGTTAGATGTGCACATTTCTTATACATGTAGCTAACATATCTGCGACGTCTATTTTAAAAGGCGGCGATATTCATATTTACAATTTTTGGTATTGAGAAAAAACTATTAAATTGTAGACATGAAGTAATAAATCAGTTTAATTTATGAAATGCATTAATTACATAAACCTATACCATTATACAGAAAATGTAGATCCCCAGGAAAAAAAAGTAATTCAAACTAGGAAATTGCTTTCTTTGATTCTCATAACGAAAAATTACAATTTTTGACACTGCCTAATGTATTAAAAACAAAGTGACATTTGATTATTTCCTGAAAGCTTTGTAATTCCACGAACTAAGAACTATTTGAATTACCGTATTTTATTTAGCGTGGTATAAAGTTACAAAAAATATAATTTCCTTCTTTACAAAACAATTTTTTTCAATAAAAAAATCAAATAAAACTAATTATTTTAGTTGGATCAAGAAATGAATTTTGAATTAAAAAAGTAT
Source organism: Amphimallon solstitiale (assembly GCA_963170755.1). Taxonomy (NCBI): domain Eukaryota; kingdom Metazoa; phylum Arthropoda; class Insecta; order Coleoptera; family Scarabaeidae; genus Amphimallon; species Amphimallon solstitiale. The sequence continues at coordinate 63,921,085 of OY720684.1, read as the reverse complement.
CAATTTCTTCAGTTGTTGCAGTTTTCCTTGTGTTCACGACACTTTTAGCAGAAATATAACGCAATTCCCCGCGTAGCAAAATGTTGCCAGTGCTAGAACGTATTAAATAAAAATTGTTAGTTTGTTTAAACCCAAAATGCGAAAATCCTGTAGTTTTGAAGATACTCTGAACAGTATCTTTTGAATCACTTACCTCGCATTTGCTTCCCAAATGAATAACAGTTGCACCTTCACTCAACACGTCAGTATGTTCAGAAGGTTGAGTTCAAATTTCCTTTTTTCTAACTCTTATTTTGTATTTGAGAGAAAACTCTGTCAGAGAATAGAAAAAAGTGATCGGTGACGTGAAACACTAATGCCAAAGAATTCATATTTTTGAGAACATCCTCAGCGTAAACCCATTTGCAACACATTCCCATCACTATAGCGTTTTTTTTTGGTCGCTATTGCCATCAGCCACTAATCTAATAACTGTGATTCCATCCATTCCAACTTGTTTTCATCGGTGCTAAGGAGCTGAACAAATTTCGTTCGATCCCCGAAAAACGAATATGGACGTTTTTCGTCCAATAATAGGAACACATGTTATATTGATTAAGTTTCGAATTTGAATCACCTTAAACAATGGGCAAAATTATATAGATACATCTTACGTGAATAATACACTGATTGGTCTGGTATTTCCAGAAGCACCAAATTTTGTTGGCAATTAAAAGATGTAGTAATTAAATCGTGTCTATACTTTCTTTTAAACGTTGGAAATAACTTTCGCTCAGCGTTTATGAATTTGATGTTTAATCAAGCGGGAGTATTTTTGCGCCCCTTGGGTTGTTCGTCTAATACGTTCTCTATACTCTAAACAGCAGACATCAGTTCTAGGCATCCTAAAGCTTAAAACTTCATATTAAAGATTTCTCGAAAATAAGACGTTTGAGTTGAAGTTCTGGCACAACAGACTTGTACTTTTTGTATAACTTCTCAATATTTAAATCAGATGATAAAAAACGTGGGGATCTTTTGGATTGGCAGTAATGAAATTCGATGCATTTTCGCCTGCTAACAAACTCTATAACTGAAGATTATTGGTATCTATTAATGTAGATAGCTTACTACTATTTAATATAACAATTGTAGATAATCATAAGCTCAACAATTTAAAAATATTTTCATTTATAGAGAGTGTTCGACAACGACGAACCAACACAAATTTATGTTTTTTTAAATGAAATGCTATGCATTTTCTTTGCATTTTATGATAGCCCTTGAAGGGCTGATTAAACTGACAAATTTGATTTTCAACTGTTTCTGAGATATGGCGATTTTTCGTTAAAAAATGTACAACATTTGAAAAGTTGCTATGAAATAATGATTGATGATAAAATACCTATGATGGGCTCTATTAGTAGATATATCTTTCCAGTACGTGAAATTAATGTGTTATTTCGACATATCTACACATATTCTTAGAATTACATACCTTGCGAATGGTAAGTTACAAGTTTAAAAAAAATTAAATGGAATAATTGTCATTGAAAAGTGATTAAAATTTGCTAATTAGAAATATATAATTTCTAGTGCCTGTGGGCGATATTGCAAAAGTTATAGGATATTATATCTGAATAAGCCCGATTACGTTTTAAAAGTATGAGTTGACTGGACTTAATTACACATAGCATAATTAAAATTAATCGAAAAGGATTGCTTCTAATATTTTGTTTCTACAAATAAGTAATTTTTATTTGAATTTTAAAACTCATAAAATGAAAAATTTGGAAGTTCATGAATTAACAGTAGTTAAAATATCGCAGTCGCTCTATGTGATAAAATTGTTTGTCGTCATATTTAGACTAAATTTTAAATTACTTTAAGGCTGGCGTACCGTACGATGCACCGGACAATATTCACGTTGAAAACATGCTCACATTTTTTTGATAAGAAATGGAAACTATTAATTTAATTGTTATAAAAAGTACAGAGATATATTAAGGAAACTTGATTCGAGGTCGTTGGGGGGTTTTAAATGTCTAATTGGGCTGTTTTTATATTATATTCTGTGAATAAAATACCCCTTTTAAAGATAAAAATAAATGTTTTTTATCTGTAATTTTCAAATAAAATATAGCATTCTTGCACCCCCTCGACCTAAAAAAATAGTTTGCATTGCAACAAAAAATACTGCAACGAAAGTAATATCTTCGTTTGTAAATGGTATCAAAAATAAGAATGCGTGGATATTATGTGATATTAGGGTTACAATTCAACTATAGTGTGGACAAAAACCGTCAAAATCTAAATCTATCACATCAGGAACTTGAATATTAGCGTAGCTTCTGGGCATTGGGGGGCACTGCAAATTAGGCGTATATACAGGGTGAGTCATTAGTAGCCGCTTCTTCGATTGCTCTTTTGTGGTTTAAATAAAAGAAAAAGCATTTAGTAGGGGATCCATCGTTGCTTGTGACGCATATTGTAAAAATACTTTAAGCTCTGGCGCACTTCCTGTTTCACCGGAAATGCACGGATTTTTTTTTTAAATGACACCCTATATATTTTTGGATTTTCTTGTACTGCTTTAAATTGTATGTTCGACTGTTTTTTCTTTTTCAAAATTGGGCCAGTAGTTTTTGAGTTATTAATTTTTTTGGAAAATATTTGACCACAACACGTGTTCAGAAAAAAATCATTTTCACATTGTTTTTAAAAGTAAAAACATTGACTTTGGTGGTGCTTGTAGCCAAAAAAATTCTGTATCATTTGGTAAAGTTGCACTCGACAATACCTCAAGAAACTTTGTTTTTTCAAAACCTACTTCCTGAAATTTTGACATACCAAAAACTTATTTTTTTTAAATGGAACACCCAGTATTTTATTGAGTCATTTTATTCCTTTTTTTTATTCTCTTTCATTTTTGTTAACAATGTCCTATACCTATCTTTTCTAATTTTTGAGATAATCACTATACGAGCAAATAGCGGTCAATTAAACAACTACAGGCGCTGTTCTCTGCACCCAAATATTGGTCCAATAAAGGCTGGAATACGGCTGACTGCTGAGTCAACTGTTAAAGAAAGTTGGTATACATTTATTTCAAACTTATAAAAGCATCGCTATTAGTTATCATCCAAATGAATTATTCTTATGAAGAGTTAATAGATATGATTGACATTTTGGGTGAATCTGAAAGAAACTCTTTGCTAGCATCCAGACTTTATGCACAGCGATCCCTGGTAGAAGTCAACCGAAGCCAGAAACATTCGAAAATTTAAAGTGGACGGTTTGAGTGAACAGAAAGCACATGAATATGAAAGAAAGAGCGGAAAAAGCAATAACTGGTGAGGATAAGACGTTTATGGTACTTGCGAGGGTAGTTGAACGCCCCCATACTAGTACTACGAAAATTAGTCGGCAGTTTGATGTACGTCAAATTTGAGAATCCAGAATAATTAGGAAATACGAAATTTACCCGTAGCATATTCATACACAGGGTTAGATGAAAGAAATTTTCAGAATCGCTTACATTTTTGTCAGTTGGCAGCAGATAAATTATCCTGGCTTTCTCAAATTTTTGTCGTTTGCCAACGAAACCTTCTATTCAAGTGAATACGTTCATCGTCACAATTTCCGTTATTATAACACATAAAATCCCTCACTTTATCACACCTGTAAACTTTCTAAATCGTTGGTCATTAAAACTGTGGGGAGGAATAGTGGGTAGTTACATAATTCGTTCTTATTTCTGTGATGAAAATGTTAGTGGAGGAGAGTATCTTTGCTATCTACGAACGGACTTTCAAAACTTTTTGAAGACATCTTCAAATATGTCAGTAAACATAACCTTTATTTTATTTCGATGTTAACCAACAGTGTTAAAAATGAAATACTGCAACTGGACATTGCCGGAATCAAAAAATTGGAATGCGATGCTCTTCATTCTATAAAATGATTACTTTTGGGATAGTTGGATGTAACATTTACTTTGTTTGACAGTTGACTAAGGAAGTCGGGCGCCATCTCTGCCCTCCATTGGTTGAACGAATATTTTGGTCCATAGAGCAACAGCGCTCGTAGTTCTTTAATTGACCGCTAATTGCTCCTATAGTGATTATCTCAGAAATTACAAAAATGAAAGAGAATATAAAAAGGAACAAAATGCCTCAATATGATACTGGGTGTTCCATTTAAAAAAAATAAGTTTTTTGGTATGTGAAAATTTCAGGAAGTAGGCTTTGAAAAAACAAAATTTATTGAGGTATTGTCGAGTGCAACTTTACCAAATGATGCAGAATTTTCTTGGCTACAAGCACCACCAAAGTTAATGTTTTTGCTTTTAAGAACAATGTGAAAATGATTTTTTCTGAACACGTGTTTTGGTCAAATATTTTCAAAAAAAATTAATAACTCAAAAACTATTGGCTCAATTTTGAAAAAGAAAAAACAGTCGAACAAACAATTTAAAGCAGTACAAAAAAATCCAAAAATATATAGGGTGAGTCATTTAAAAAAGTTCAGTTTCGTACATTTCCGGTAAAACCGAAAGTGCGCCAGAGCTTAAAGTATTTTTACAATATGCGCCACAAGCAACCATGGATCTTCCACTAATTGTTTTTTCTTTTATTTAAAATACAAAAGAGCAATCAAAGAAGCGGCTACTAATGACTCACCCTGTATGTATTACTAATTAAAAATGTCTAAAAGATAGTTACTTTTATTTATGCAAAAGTACCGCGCGATCATTTAAATTCTAAATTAGAGCAGGCTGTGAAATTTAAATTAAGTTGGTATATAAGTACTAATTTACAATTTGAATTGTCAAAGTGGGGTTTCAAAATGTTAATTAATCAATAATTGACATTCTGGACAACCTAATAAAAAAAATCCCGCCTGCTCTAATTTAGAATTTAAATGATCGCGTGGTACAATTGCTCACAATACTTCGTCAAATAATAATAACAGTTATATATTAGTTTAACACTTTGCGGAATGTAATATAAAATATGTACCTATAAAAAAAACGATAATAAATTTACTATATGTATAATAATCTTACACATTGTTTACTTTCGAGCGATGTATATTTATAACAATTTTTGAATGTTTGACATTATTTGAAATATGTATGTTGTGATAACTGGTCGAAAAGGGAAAACCTTTCTTGATTTAATATATGATATAATTAACTTCTTATAATGTTATCTAATTATGATTACATGTGTATTTATAATTGTACTGAAATAAGTAAAATCTGCAGAGGTACACCTTTATATCTTGATAATCTCGAAGACTTAAGCGATGCTTCTGCTCGTACTATTATCAGAATATAATATCCAAACAAACACATAAACATTGATAAACTAGAAGATGGTATACCAACTCTAGGTATATTTTGTACAATGGCACAGAAGAAGAACCCTTGAAGTACATCAATAACTTACGAAAGTAATTTTTATACACGTACGCACAAACAAAGAAGCAAGATTTACTACTGCAGAGCATAACAAAATCTATATTATTCCTACTAATAATATTTATACTTCTAATTTGCTATGATTCCGATTGATAATTCACTGGGCAACAAATTTTCGAAAAGTTCATGCTTCCAAGCTGAAAATAGTCATTTCTTAATGAATTCAATGTGCTGAACACGAAAATGACTAAGAAAAAGCTGAATTGGCTACGGGTTTTCTGTAATATGTACGCATATTTCAGAAAAAGTGTACTTATGTCAATATTATAATACATGGTAAGAAAACATTAGTCTGCTTCCGGCTTTCGACTTCTTTTGGCCTGCCGTTTGTAGTGGACTTGTGGAGCATCTCTACTGATTGTCCAACAATAGTCAGCTAGCATTGACGTAGACCATTTGCCTTGGTACCGTTGCTCCATGGTGGCAATGTCCTGATGAAAGCGTTCGCCGTGCTCATCGCTGACCTGCCCGCAGTTATCAGGAAAGAAATCTAAGTGGGAATCAAGAAAGTGGATCTTTAAGGACATATTGCAGCCGAATTCATGAAACAAAGCCAACATATCCTCAACCAGACACTTGTAATTTTCTGCCTTGTCATTCCCCAGGAAGTTTGCTGCCACTTGATAGAATGCATCCCAAACCTGTTTTTCTTTACCTTGAAGAAGTTCCTCAAACTTGGGGTCTCGGAAGAGCTGTCTAATTTGAGGCCCCACAAAGATGCCCTCTTTAATTTTGGCTTCACTGAGTCGAGGGAATTTGTCATGCAGGTACTTGAATGCTGGTCCATTCTTATCCATGGCTTTTACCAAGTTTTTGACAAGACCGAGTTTGATGTGTAAAGGAGGAATGATGATTTTGTGTGGCTGTGCCAATGGTGGGTGCTGTACATTCGTTTCTCCAGGCTTAAAAAATGCTCTCGGAGGCCAGTCTTTCTTGATGTAGTGCAAATCGATTGCTCTGCTGTCCCACAGACAAAGAAAACAGCAGTACTTTGTATATCCCTGCTGCAAACCCATCAACAGAGATACTACCTTCAGGTCAGAACATATCTGCCAGCCATACTTGCTGTAGTTAATCGTCTCCAGTAGCTGCTTTAGATTGCCGTAAGTCTCCTTCATGTAGACCGCATGTGCAATAGGTATGGATGGAAGCTGGTTCCCATTATTCAACAAAACCGCCTTTAGGCTCAGTTTTGAAGCGTCTATAAACAGCCGCCATTCGTGGGGATCATGTACAATACCGAGAGCTTGTAGTAGACCATCAATATCGCAGCAGAACACAAGGCTTTCTTCTTTCTTAAAGAAAGATTCGAAGAGCTGATGGCGAGTGCGAAATGAAGTCACTCGGACATTCTGTTCCAGAAGATTCCACTGTCGATGTCTTGAGGCCAGTATCTCCGCTTTGCTTTTCGACAGATCCAAATCGCGAACAAGATCGTTCATTTCATCCTGGGTAATTTTATGTGGTGCAGATGTTTCGTCAAAGCACGAAAAGTCATCATCCTTACTGCCACGTTGAGGAGAACTCGCCGACGCATGGCCATCCTCATCGTCTGAACTGATAGAAAAATCTGTAGGAGGTTCTGGAATTGGGAGTCCTTCGCCATGAGAGACAGGTCGCAGAGCAGATGGTATGTTAGGGTATTCAACTGTCCACTTCTTCTTCTTGGTGATGCCTCCAGAAGCTGGTCGTACCATACAGAAATAACAGTCGTCAACGTGATTGGTGGGCTCCCTCCAAATCATGGGCACAGCAAATGGCATTGCCTTTCTTTTGCCATTAAGCCACTGTGAAAGGTTTACGGCACAAGTGCGGCAGCATACGTGTGGGGCCCAGTCTTTGTCCTGGTCGCCTATCTTGCAACCAAAATACAAATGATACGCTTTCTTAACTGTTGCACTGATGTTCTTTTTCTGTGCAGCAAATGTCACTTCTCCGCAAATATAACAGAAGTTATTTGCACTATTAACACAGTTACGAGGCATTGCTACTGTTTAGTTACTTTACACTATAGCAATCACTTATGTATGCTAGAGCTTCGAAAAATATGCGCGAATGAACGGACATTGCACGAGTTAACTGTCACGTCGGCCATTTATAAATAAACTATAATTAGCTATTGCTTGATATTGCGCAATCAATTTCGCAACACTCTCAATGGAAACTTACAGTAAATGCTGCATTAACTTCTTTGCATGAAGGGGTGATGCAATATGACGCAAAATTTCGTAATTTCTCACTAAATTGCATTACATTATGCAATAGCATCTATACAATGTGTGAACAAAAATCCTAGTGTATTTCTCTATCGTATTCCTATTCTGCTTGCCATGAAAATTTTTAAATGTTGCCGCTAACGACTAATATGCGCACACTCAGAAGGGAAATCGTACACTAAAGAGACAAAATCCTATCGTTCTGTACCGTAATGTTGAGGACACTTTTCTCTCATTACCTGCATAGCCGGTTACCCATATAGTATTAATATATATATGATCATATTGTGATCTCGCAGGTGCTTATTCTACATTAAATACTAACATTTTATATTTTTAAATAAAGTTGCGGGACACCATCAGATCACAAAATTTTTATATGCATTTATTGCCACTCCAAACAGACGTACGTCGGTTTGACAGCGTACTTTGCGTTACCTATACCCAGTCACACTTCAGCTTTCAACGATCATGTATAATGTCGGTAAGTAGGCCTGCTGCGGTCGATAATAATTTGCTGTCAAAAATATTAAACATGAAAGTGTTTAAGTGTTCGCGCTGTTGGTGCAACGAATACAAATTCTACCAGTTTTGCTACAGTCGGAGATTATTAGGTGAGTACTATGTTTGTTATATTATGAATATCCTTCTACACCCGTGGATTTAATCCAAATATCGAAAATAATTCATTGCGGTCGGGATTATGAACACATCGAAACATTAATCAGATAGTCAACAAATGAAGTTTAATTCAACGTTTATTCTTCAAAAATAACTCTAAATATTTACACAAATTTTATATACACATATACATACATTAACATATTATTAGACTTAACATTTATTAATGTCAAATATTTAACAAGACGGAGTTATCATTTTATATTGCGGATGCATAACCTATATATACATAATCCATGAAATAGAAATAACAATTTAGATCTTGAATTTCACAAACAAAAGACAAATATTCTGTAAATTGCAGTATTTATTTAATAACGCATTGGAACTTTAACTGATAACATTTGGTTACATTTACATCGGTATTTACAAGTGCTCGGATTATTCGCGGTACGAATGCAGTCAAACTCTAATGATACGCGGCTTGCAGCGGATTTGCTAAAATGATAACATTCGCGGCGGTGAAATATTACTCGGACATAATAATAATAAATGAAAAATATTAATTAAATTCTCTGAAAGAACGGAGATTTGTCGGACAGAAAGGAGCCCTCTTTACACGATGAATAGACCTGCCAAGAGGTTCCTACGGGAAGCGGTATTTTTGATTTACTACACGGCAATTGGCCTGCTAGAAACCAAGTGGTTTGGGTAAATGATCTTATTAAGTCCGTGTCACGATAATTTGACCTGACGGGACTTAATAAGCGGATTTTCACCTGGAGCAGGGCAATAGGCCTGCAATCTAAGAGAATACGATATCTTATCTCTATCACGGCAATTGGCCTGATATTGCTAAGAGGAAATTCCGCACGATAATAGACCTGCGGCTGAGACAAGGTTTGGAGGGACTCTGCCTCTTCACTAGAAAACGGTCGATTTATATATCATCCGTGAATGACAAAAACTAGCACGAAAGCATTGGATTTTGCACTCAAACGTGACGTAGAAGACCGCGCATACGATCGTGACGTACACAAATATATACAAACAAATCAAATACAATAATTACGGCGGTATTTACAACAGGAAAACATTATTACAAATGATTGAATAAAATATCAGTCATACATAATTTGATATTTACAAGACAAATTAATTATGAATTTAAAATCATGACAATTTATTCAATAAACGAAGGAACTTCGTTACAATATCTATTAACTCTTAAGGCCCGGTTATGGTCGGTAAAAATTTCAATAGGTATGAAAGTAGCTAGAGTTCGAAATCTAATGCTATATAGATGTCGCTAAATGTACGGATTACACTAAAATTAAAATTTAGTTCGTTGCCATGGGAATGCAGACGAAAGTCGAAAGTAAAGCAAACGATTTATTTACTGAATGTAGAACGAACTGGATCGCACAGGTAACGTTATGATTGTTATGAATGAATATCGGTCTTCTAAAGTAAGAGGGAGAATACGTTGCAAGTCGTATACCTCTCTTTCCGTCCTACACATTATTGTAAGTGGATATAAAGCACAGGTATGTGCTAAAGGGGTGATATAAGTGTGTAAATATTATTTATTCGGTCAGAAGAGAGATTTAAAATAAATAGAAAACACGATCGAATAATGTAAATTTCTTTAAGACTCTAATATATTTAAAAACTGTTTTTTTTCTGATGTACTTATAAATTTTTAGTTTATAGGTAGTATTTTAAATTCTTGCTGTATTTCCTTCATCTCAAAAAATAAATTGTCCTACTTTTGAAATAAAGAATTAAAATATATGTACATGGTGAGTTTTTTATCTTGAGACAACGGAATATCTCTTAAACACTGCATAAAATCAAAAAAAGATCTCAATAAGATTTGTTATAATGTAGGGGGCTTACTGAATGGTGCCGAACTCGACCCCCCTTCCCCTCCCCCCGAGTGGGAGGGGGGACAACTTTGAAATCTTAAATGGAAACCCCCATTTTGTATTGCAAATTCGGAATCTACGCCATCAAGTATGTAGTTTTTGTTTGAAACGTTTTTTTCGATTCGTAACAGATTGCGCTGTAATCCCATGGGTGTAAACGTCTTGAAAAAATACTCAAAGAAGAGATAACATGATTTTGTGTTTTTTTTATTTTAACATTAAATAATATTTCAAAAAGCCATTCAACAACGAGGAACTTTACTTTATCATACCCATTTCAGAAAATGTGTTCGAAAATGCGCCCTTCCACTTCGATACATTTATTTATTCGCAATTGGAATGATTGCACACAACTGAGAAATGTTTCCGGCGTAATCCTTGAAGAAGCGTTGGTGATTCGTTCAAGCATGTTTTCCTTCGTGGTTGGCACTTCTGCATAAACTTCAGACTTTAAGTGGCCCCACAAAAAGGAGTCAGATGAAGTAAGATCTGGCGATCTTCCAGGCCAAGACACTGGACCACCTCTTCCGATCCATCCACGATTGTACGCTCGATCTAATACTTCTCTTGCTATTCTTAAATAATGTGCTGGACAACCGTCATTTTGGAACCACATTGTTTGTCGTACGTCCAAGGGAAGGTCTTCAAGTAACACTGGAAGTCCGTTCTGCAAGAAGTTTCGATATTTTTCACCATTTAAGTTTCCATCGATAAAATATGGACCAATAAGCTTATTGCCAATTATTCCATACCAAACATTTACGTTCCTAGGATGTTGATGTTCAACACTTGGCGCAACCAATGGGGATTTTCGATACTCCAGTAATGCATGTTGTGCAGATTTATCGTACCGTGATTTGTGAATGTCGCCTCGTCAAAAAATAATACTCGAGCAAAAAAATTGGGATTATCTTGTATCCGTTGAAACGCCCATTGACAAAATCGCACTCTATTTTGAAAATCATCGACATGAAGTTCTTGATGCAAGGAAGCTCTAAATGGATGATATTTACTACGCTTCAATATTTTGCAGATAGTGGACTGAGAAATACCTGATCCGCCAGCTATTTCTCGAGTACCAATGTGCGGATTATTAGCTACTGCAGCTAACACCGCGATTTCATTATTTTCTCCAGCAATTGTTTTTCGCCGATTACGCTTTCTTGGCTGTACAGTTCCTTCGCTAGAGAACTGTTGAACGACTCGGTAAAAAGAAGCGCGCAATCGCACCTTATCGGGAAAACGTTGTGAATAAAAATTAACAGCATCATCGATATTCCTACCACTTTCTCCAAAGATGTAAATCATTTCAATTCTCTCATGTAATGTTATAGCCTCCATTACTGTTCAAATATTCAACACTAACTAATTTGTATTGGATTAATTATTAATAATCTAAATGGAGATCAACTTGTCAATTACTGAATAAAGTACGGTTTTGTATCGTTGAATAGCATTCCAATTGCGAATAAATAAATGTTTCGAAGTGGAGAGGCACATTTTCGAACACATGGCTTTTTGAAATGCTAGTTTATGTTACAATAAAAAAAACGAAAAATCATGTTTGCTTGTCTCTTTTTTTGTGTATTTTCTCTAGACGTTCACAATTTTTTGCGATTACAGCGCAATCCGTAACGAATAGAAAAAAAAAATTCAAACAAAACGTACATACTTGATGGCGTAGAATCCGAATCTGCAATACAAAATGGGGGTTTCCATTTAAGATTTCAAAGTTGTCCCCCTTCCCCCGAGTGGGAGGGGCGAGTTCGGCACCATTCAGTAAGCCCCCTACATTATAACAAATCTTGTTAAGATCTTTTTTTGATTTTATGCTGTGTTTTAGAGATATTCCGTTGTCTCAAGATAAAAAACTCACCCTGTATACGAATGAGCATTTCAAATTATACAAAATTGCTTGAAATAGTGTTATTTCATAGAAAAATTAGCCAAATTTTAAGAATTTTTTATATAGAAATTATTCAAAATCCTATTATAAGTACTTCTATTCTCTTAATAAATGTCTAATAATGCATACTTTGCGAGATATTCCAAAGAAAATGCAACTCGCTAAGAGTAAAAGTGATACTTCTGGTCCGAATTTTGAAATATTATTTGTACAAAAAATATTCCAAATCCAGCTCTAAATACTTTTGTACTCTTGATAAATATATATAGAATGCATAATTTACGACATATTTGCAAAAAGACGCTATTCGATAAGAGTAAAAGTTTTACTTCCGGTCCAAATTTTGAAATTTTTTTGATACAAAAGGTATTGAAAATTAAGTTCTAAATACTTTTATACTCGTAACGCACCTGTCTAAAAAGCATGACTTGCGAAATATTGGCAAAAAGCTGATTTTCGATAAGCAAAAGACCTACTTCCGGCAGGAATTCAAAAAACTTTCATAATAAAATTCTTCTCAAATTTAATTCAGAATACATATGAATTCTATATAAATTTGTTTAAACTTCGCTTTAGTTTTACTTCCGGTTCAAATTTGGAAATTTTTTTGATACCAAAGGTATTGAAAATTAAGTTCTAAATACTTTTATACTCGTAACGAACCTGCCTAAAACGCATGACTTGCGAAATATTGGCAAAAAACTGATTTTCGATAAGAAAAAGATCTACTTCCGGCAGGAATTTCAAAAAACTTTCATAATAAAATTCTTCTCATATTTAATTCTGAATACATATGAATTCTTTATAAATTTGTTTAAACTTAGTAGTTGACGAAATATTGGCAAAATGCGATTTTTTCACTAAGTGAACTACTACTTCCGGTATACCAATTTTACTGTAAATCTAATCAGATCTCAAGAGGAAGATTATACTCGTAATATTTGGAATTGATAGTTATAGCGGTTTGATCGCTATCGTGGTCACACGCACACACACAGAAAGAGAGAGACATTTTTTTAAAATCATTTTACTTTCTTATACGTGGTATAAGGAAGTATTGTGATGAAAATTTTCGACTTCGAGATTTTTGCAGATGTCCACGTTTTGAAGTCGCCTGACACCAAAAAAGTGGTTTTTGAAAGATGTCTGTTTGTGTGTCTGTGTCTCTCTGTGTGTGTGCGCGCGTGACGTGTACAATCTCCCACTTGAGATCTGATTAGGTTTTCATAGACCGGAAGTAGTAGTTTACTTCACTGAAAAAATCGAATTTTGCCAATATTTTGTCAACTACTAAGTTTAAACAAATTTATAAAGAATTCATATGTACTTAAAATTAAAAGTGAGAACAACTTTATTTAAAAAGTTTTTCGAAATTGATACCGGAAGTAGGTCTTTTACTCTTATCAAAAATCAGATTTTTGCAAATATTTCGCAAGTCATGCTTTTAGACAGGTACGCTACGAATACAAAAGTATTTAGAACTTAATTTTCAATAACTTTTGTATAAAAAAATTTTCAAAATTCGGACCGGAAGTACCACTTTTACTCTTATCGAATAGCGATTTTTTGCCAATATGTCGTAAGTTATGCGTTCTATAAATATTTGTCAAGAGTACAAAAGTATTTAAAGTTGGTTTTGAAATATTTTTTCTAGAAATGAAATTTCAAAATTCGGACCGGAAGTAACACTTTTACTCTTAGCGAGTAGCACTTTCTTTCGTATATCTCGCGAAGTATGCATTCTATAGAGATTTATTAAGAGAACAGAAGTACTTATAATAGGATTCTAGATAATTTTTATATAAAAAAATTTAAAACTCTATATTGAAACGCTCATACGTATAAGAAAGTCGTGTGGTGGCCACACCTCTTTTTTTTCGAATGTCTTGCAAAGTATGCACTCTATAGGGATTTATTAAGAGAATAGAACTATTTATAATACGATTTTGAATAATTTTTATATAAAAAAATTCTTAAAATACTATAATTTGAAACTCTCATACGTATAAGAAAGTCGTGTGGTGGCCACACCTCATTATTTGGTATCAAAGGACTTCAAAACGTGGACATCTGTAAAAATCTCCAGGTCGATAATTTTCATCAAAATACATCCTTATACTACGTATAAGAAAGTAATAAAATATACCTATCTATTCTTTAGTTGGATGCGGCTCAAAAAATAAAATATTCCTACACAAACTAATAAATTGTGCAACCCCCATATATATAATACTACTATATCGCGTGTAGACAAGGAAAACTTCGCTCCAACATTGTGAAATAAAACATATGGTGCGATGCCGTTTAAGAGTCGCATTGTACCGGGTGTTTTTTTATCTTTGATATCATTTTGATTACCTGCAACTTTCTTGTTTTTAAAAATATCAGAATGACGCAAAAATCATTTTGCATAGGTATCTATGAAGTTTTTTACGTTTTAAAAAATAAAACAAAACACTAACGTTTTTCCAAGATATTAACCTAACTTATATTTTTTTAAATGGAAAGCCCTAAATATTTTCGGATATTTCGCTTTTACATGAAATTTCAAGTATATTTTATAAAGCATATCCCATACCTATCTTCAACGGTTTGCGAAAAAACGGCGTTTGAACATGCAACAAAGAAAAATTTAGTTTTGTAACCCTGTTCTTAAAGATGTCGAAATCAAACAGAAATCATTTTTCATAATTATTTAGAAAGTTTATTTTTAATAAAACAAAAGATTAACGATTAACAAAGTAACAAATTATTAAAAAAAACAATTTTACAAAATTAAATTATTCTAAAAATGGCATGTTTAAACGCAGTTTTCTCGCAAACCGTTGAAGATAGGTATGGGGTATGCTTTATAAAATATATTTGAAATTTCATGTAAAATCGAAATATCCGAAAATATTTAGGGCTTTCCATTTAAAAAAAATATAAGTTAGGTTAATATCTTGGAAAAACGTTAGTGTTTTGTTTTATTTTTTAAAACGTAAAAAACTTCATAGATACCTATGCAAAATGATTTTTGCTTCATTCTGATATTTTTAAAAACAAGAAAGTTGCAGGTGATCAAAATGATATCAAAGATAAAAAAACACCCGGTACAAACTGCGCATGCGTTATTAATAATTTTTCAAATTTAGGTCTGTTTGTTTATCACATAGATTTATTACTATAAATATTTGATTAAAGTTTGTAAATCGTCAAACAAGCATAAATAGTTTTAAAATCGACAAACCTCTTTATAATTAAAAATTGTGCCTTGTTAAATGTGGAAAAATAATTTAATTTCCCTTAATGAATGAAGAAATATCGTATAGGTACAATAATTTGTGATATAATAACAGCACTAAAATTATTCAACTCAACATGCAAGAATAATAAAGAATTAGATAATGTGGTTGTTCTGGCTAATGCCAAAACAATATTATTTAGTATAATTAAGATTGTTCTAAATGACAATTATTATTCAAACGCTAGACAATTTATTCAGATCAATAAATGATACATATACAGTAATTACCTGATTCTAGGTAAATCGTCCTAATGTTAAACTTCTATAGAAATCTAATTTAGGATAATGTGAATAATTTAGTCATCTTGGTTTTCCCTAGTAATTAAAAATAAATTATTCTTGGTGAGCACAACGGTAAGGAATTAGTCTTCGAAAGGTAACAATGAACTTATATTATATTATTTTATTACGTACGTATTGTTCACAGTAAACTTACACTATATTGTTTTATTACGTACCGATTGATGGGTATTGTAATTTGTAAACGAGCAATATTTCCTAGAACTAACCATTAAGAAACACTTATCGTAAAAGCAATTGTTCATATTTATCCCTTCTTCTCCACAAGGGTAGGAAAAGAAAGAATCTATTCAAGTTAGTGTCGATTCAGAACCAAACAAGTGAACAGCATTTTCACAAAAACAATGTACAACAGTACAGTCACACTCGTAACAGTAACATTTGCTACATAGCATACGACAATTAAACATATAACATACGCAACAAGTACGACAACAATTGTATGCAATATATATAGTTTTTAAATCTAGTTAAGTGATATTAATTGTGGATTTTAAGAAGTAAAGTCAGTGCATCCATAACATTGTGTTTTATTATACAAAACTTACCGGCACCAAGCAATTATCAAACATAAAGCTCTACGGCCTTACAACCCGTGGCTAGGTGCAACAATCACGACGGTGGAAACAACAAGTAATTATTCCATTGTCCACAACAGTGGTATTCTTGTATTCTAGAATTACTGTCATCTACATCGGAGAAATGTACGCAAATAACACAGTAAATTGTACTTGAATTAGGTAATTGTATTACTATGTTACATATTAAAATATTTGAATTGCTTATATGTAATAAATAGGCTTTTATTAAACCTTACAGAGTTGCACACCCATCTTTTTGCCATGTGTTCATAGAAAGTTGAAGAATTTTGATATGTCCACCACGGAATCCACAGATCCCATATGATATGAGATAATAATATGCCGAAATTGGGTATTTTGGGCCGGTTATTGGAATTTATGCTATGATGCATTACTGATTGTGAAAATAACTTGAAAGATGAACACATTATTTATAAGATAGTGAAGTGATTTTTTACTTTCTTATACGTAGTATAAGGAAGTATTGTGATGATGAAAATTTTCGACCTCGAGATTTTTGCAGATGTCCACGTTTTGAGGTCCCCTGATACCAAAAAAGTGGTTTTTAAAAAATGTCTGTGTGTCTGTGTGTGTGTGTGTGTGTCTGTGTGTGACCACGATAGCGGTCAAACCGCTGCAGATATCAATTCCAAATTTTGTATTTACGAATATAATCTCCCTCTTGAGAACTGATTAGATTTTGAGCAAAATCGGCAGACCGGAAGTAGTAGTTTACTTCAGTGAAAAAATCGAATTTTGCAAATATTTCGTCAATTACTAAGTTTAAACAAATTTATAAAGAATTCAAATGTACTCAAAATTAAATTTGAGAAAAATTGTTTTAATAAAGTTTTTCGAAATTCCTACCGGAAGTAGGTATTTTACTCTTATCGAAAATCAGTTTTTTGCGAATATCTCGCAAGTCATGCTTTCTAGGCAAGTACATTAAGAGTATAAAAGTATTTAGAACATACTTTTAAATATCTTTTGTATAAAAAAAAATTCAAAATTCAGACCGGAAGTACCACTTTTACTCTTATCGAATAGCGATTTTTTGCAAATATGTCGTAAATTATGCATTCTATATATATTTATGAAGAGTACAAAAGTATTTAGAGTTGGATTTGGAATATTTTTTGTATAAATGAAATTTCAAAATTCGGACCGGAAGTAACACTTTCATACGTATAAGAAAGTCGTGTGGTGGCCACACCTAATTTTTTACTTTCTTATACGTAGTATAAGGAAGTATTGTGATGATGAAAATTTTCGACCTCGAGATTTTTGCATATGTCCACGTTTTGAAGTCCCCTGATACCGAAAAAGTGGTTTTTAAAAAATGTCTGTGTGTCTGCCTGTGTGTCTGTGACCACGATAGCGGTCAAACCGCTGTAGATATCAATTCCAAATTTTGTATTTACATGTATAATCTCCCTCTTGAGATCTGATTAGTTTTTCAGTAAAATCGGTAGACCGGAAGTAGCAGTTTACTTCAGCGAAAAAATCGAATTTTGCGAATATTTCGTCAACTACTAAGTTTAAACAAATTTATAAAGAATTCATATATACTTAAAATTAAAATTGAGAATAATTTTATTTAAAAAGCTTTTCGAAATTCCTACCGGAAGTAGGTCTTTTACTCTTATCGAAAATCAGTTTTTTGCGAATATTTCGCAAGTCATGCTTTTTAGACAAGTACATTACGGATATAAAAGTATTTAAAATATAATTTTCAATATCTTTTGTATAAAAAAAATTTCAAAATTCAGACCGGAAGTACCACTTTTACTCTTATCGAATAGCGATTTTTTGCAAATATGTCGTAAGTTATGCATTCTATATATATTTATCAAGAGTACAAAAGTATTTAGAACTGGATTTGCAATATTTTTTGTATATATGAAATTTCAAAATTCGGACCGGAAGCAGCACTTTTACTCTTAGCGAGGAGCACTTTTTTGATAATATCTTGCAAAGTATGCATTCTATAGCGATTTATTAAGCGAATGAAAGTACCTAGAATAGAATTTTGAATAAGTTTTGTATAAAAAAATTCTTAAAATTGTATAGTTTGAAACGCTCATACGTATAAGAAAGTCGTGTGGTGGCCACACCTGATTTTTTTAATTTGTACTTTGCTGAATATGTATCGTAATTTCTGTCACTAAATTATAATCAACCACATATAAAATGTATTTTATATTTAAATTTACAATAAAATATGTTTTAGTTTAAAACAACTTGTAGATGGTACAGTATAAAGATAATATTCATTTTGGAATTTGCCAAGACAATGCGTGATGAGTTCTTCTGAACATTTCCCAACATTGTGGAAGTAAATACTGCAGTGTTATGAACGGCAAAGTAGGCACGGCATCAAACGATATTCCTGTTTTTATGATATTGTTACATTCTCTAAATCTTTTTTATCATTTTATAAATTTGTATGTATCTATTAATTCATACAAATATTTATATTTCATAATAATTTTTTGTTGTTTTAATTCCACGAAAGTATAAACAAAATAAATTTGCGAACATAAATAAAATAAAATTTAATTCTTTACTTCGTAAGTAGAAATTGTACTTTGATGTAATTATTGAATCAAATACAACATCAATATACCTTTTTTACAAGCAATAATATAAATTATTTGCAAGTCTCATTTCTACTCAACTCAGTCTATGAGATATAGACATCAAGAAAAATGTATTGATTATTAATGTGCTATTAGATACACTACAGAAATTCAAGTGTATCAGAGTAATTGTTTGTTTATATTCTTTGCTACCATATGGGCGTAAATTAGGCTTCATCACGTTTTTATTTCAATAAATGGTTTAATCATTCTAAATTAAAAAAAAAAGTTAACAACAATAAAAATTATATTCAATCACAAATGTAATGCTGATTAATTCCACAACTTTTTCTAAAACATTTATGTTTCAGTGTACAACTCGACACACAATTAAATAAAGGAACACAACAGGAATTTAGTAAGTTCTTTACATTGTTGATTACGCGACATTAGGTATATTGAATAATGTAGGTACGTAGACAAATATAAAATAGACGTTTTATTCTTATATATAGCCAAAATACTAAATACAGTAATTTAAGTAATTTTATTTGCATTCTTAAGCTTAAAATACATAGCAAAACTATATGTTGAAATATAATACAATCTGACTTATATAACATACCTGAATCTATTCGATTGTGTATGTAAAACATTAATTTATGCGTTTTCTGTAAATCAAAATGAAAGAAGCAGTATTTATATTCAATAATTTCACATACACCAATAAGCATACACAAATCAATGTACACAAGATTTTCTGTTCAAAATCTTTTCAATAAGACGAAATGAAACGATTGGTATTTACATTTAATAATATAATTTCACATATACTAATAAACACGTACAAATCAATGTATTAGTTGTTAGTTCACAAGTTTTTCTGTTCAAAATCTTTTCTGTTAATCAAAATGAAACGATCGGTATTTACATTTAATAATATAATTTCACATATTCCAGTAAGCACGTATAAATCAACGCAGAAGTTATAACTTCACAAGTTTTTCTGTTAATAATTCACTGGAATCAGGCTTCATATCGTTTATTTATTCTACCGCGTATTTTCTGGATAATTCTACAAATTCACCGATGAACTAAACTTGCACAAAACTGAATTCAATAAAAAAAACAACCTTGCGTATGCTTTCAGTAATATATAGTTATAGATGTCAATTTAAATCAGAGGTTATAATTATGTTTTCTGTTTATCTGTCATTTCGAAAAATTCAAAATGGACAATTTAGTCGACGCATGCGCAGAACACGCAAGGCGGCCAATTCTATCTCTCTTAGTTGGGACGAAAAATTACACATTATCAAGATACAACACACGCAATATAGTAGTATTATATATATGGTTACCCCTCAAGTTTAGTATAAAAGTATGAAATGTATTTGTAATATTTTAATAAGGAAAGAGTATATAGCTTTCTTTCTCCTTCCCACATTATTTTCTATTTCAAGGCCAACTGTATTTGCTACACTACAATTGGCCTTGACTATTTTATCTTGTGGTGCTACCTATGAAATAATGTACAAACTATTAGGAAGCAGCGTTTTACAGAACGCCTATGTTTTTTATCATATGTATTTCATGCTTTTTAGGAAAATAAAAGCATATTTTTTATTTCTATTTGCACTATATTTTCGCATAACATGCGTACTTTATCCTAATGGCATTCTTATGCCCTTGGTTATAAGTGGAATGATGTATAATTAAGTAGTGATTAGTCTAAAGCAATTAATTGTTATAAATCGTAATCAACTAATTCTAAAAATAAAGAAATATAACCAAGGGCATAAGAATAGCATTAGGATAATGTACGCATGTTTTGCGAAAAGATAGTGCAAACAGAAATAAAAAATATGCTTTTATTTGTCTGAAAAGCAAAAAATACATATGATACAAAACATAGGCGTTCTGTAAAACGCTGCTTACTGAAAGTTTGTACATTATCTCATAGATAGCGCCACAAAATAAACAAGACCAACTGATATGGTTCGGCTTGAAATAGAAGATAATGTGGGAAGACGAAAGAAAGCTATTCCTTATTAAGGTGGCCGTTTAATAGAAAGAGAATCGTCACATTGCTCTATCCTTTTCTAACCATTAGGCGTGTATTATGTGTTGCATACGTGATTGTATTTTAATTAGCCATCTGGTTGCCAGTAGCAGCGATATTATTTGTAAAACAAATTTATTGGATAAAAGATGGCAGTACTAACGCCACGTATCTCTTAGATTGAACCAAATTATACAGAGACTGGCAGACCAGACCGTTGTTTTTTTTGTGTATGAGACAAAAAACAGAGTTTTTGTCTCATACACGATTTAATAGAATATGTGTCTATTTTGAAATCATTGATATTTACCCTAAATTGTAAAAATGCAAATTGCGTCCTTACAAGAATAATAGGGACATACTGTTACATATAATGTTTGTTTTGTAAATACCTATGTAGATCTGTCCTTTATCTATTTGATTTAGATAATAAATAGGTATTTTTTAGTGATTATTGCATTTTTGAAAAAGGAATATATAGGCTGATTCAATTTTGATGGTCACCATGGGTATTTCGCTTATTATTTGGAATAGAGAGTAGGTTTGAGTTTGGCAAAGTTGGTAAATTTTGTGTTTTGTTATGTAACTTGAGCATGTACCATGTCTTAGTTGGAAGAATTAGATTAGTAGATGAGAAGTAACACTTGAGCGCGAAATACATAGTTACCAAGTATGTTGTCAATGGTTAGTTTTTTCAAAATGTGTAATGGATACAAAAGTATTCAGAAGTAAGTTTGGAACAACTTTTGCATAAAAAAATCTACTTTCACAGAGGCAGTACATTTTTATTCTTATAGATAAATAGTTTTTTTATAGAAGTATTTCGCCAAGTATTTATTCAAATTTGACTAAAAAATGAACTGTTTATTTAAGAAAACCCATAAGTAGTGAACCTGTCAATGTAAGAAACACAAGGCCTATTGTGTGTGTAAAAGTAAGAAAAAGAGAAACAATCAATATACCTATTTCACATACCTATAACACTCTAATTAAATAGGTTAAATCTACATGTGTGCTCAGAAAGTAGTTTTGGATATTATAAAATGCCCTCTTTGTATTACTTTTGATACCGTATCAGCTATTAGAATGCTCGATTCAGTTGGAAAAAAATTTGAAAGACCACCCTAAAATTTATCCGACAGTGTGGATTTCCCACGTTCATAATAATTTACTAAAATATAATTAAAAACGAGATCTGCAGAATATTGAATTAAATTTCTTACGTATGTAAGTAATTTTTATTATAGGATTGAAGAAAATAGATTAAAAATTTTGTATAGGTACCTAAATAACTTGCCTTATAATTAATACTAGTGGTCGACCAGTGGCCGAAATTTGATCTCAATTCATTAAATTTTTAAGTTTGAGTTATTGAGGTTCTTTTGTCAAAAAGTATACTTCTATAACCATTGCATACAATTTTTTTCAATTTTCTATTACGTCAGCTGCGAGCGTGTAGAAATACGTCATTATGCATTAATTTTCGAGTTAATTAATTAATGTATTTGTTTGCAAAAAAAAATTTCTCTCACTGTTTGACTATGATAGCGGCCAAACGGCAAAAGCCATCAATACCGAAGTGTATATTTAGGAATATAATCTCCCTCGGAAATCTGATTATATTTTCAGTGAAATCGATAAATCGGGAGTAGTACTTCATATCAGTGAAGAAAACAAATAATAGCAATATCTCGTCAATTACTAATTTTAGGCAAATATCTAAAGTATAACAATGTGATCAAGAGTAAATTAGAAAACAATTTTATAAAAGAATTCCTACCGGAAGTAGGTGTTTACTCTGATCGTAAAACAGGTTTTTGCGAATATATCGCAAGTCATGCATTCTAGACAAACATATCGAGTGTATGAAAATATTGAAAGCTCAATTTTGAATATTTTTGTAATAAGAAATTTCCAAAATTCGAACTGAAAGTACCTAGCAATTTTATTCTAATCGAATATCAATTTTTTGAAAATATCACGAAAATTATGCATTTTATACAGTATAAAAGTATTTAAACATGGATTTGGAATATTTTTGTAAAAAAAAAATTCAAAATTCGGACCGGAAATAACACTTTCGCCAGTGACGGCTGTTTTAGAGAAGCAATTAGATAGACAAGACTGATTCGTTTATTATCGGTGATATGTTCGGCTACTGGGAGTATATCAGCAATAATAAACGAATCAGTCTTGTCTATGTAATTGCTTCACCTAAACGAACTCATCAGACTGCAACTGACTTTCACTCTTATCGAATAGCAGTTTTTTGAAATATCTCGCAAATTTGCTTTTTATATAAATTTCTTAAGTAACTTGACTACAGCACCATTTATCGGATCCTTGCCTAGCTATGAACCATCGTCTCGACAAAATAATATGTCATTCTCAATTTTAACATTTTTTTGAAAATATTTGACCAAAACACGTGTTCAGAAAAGAATCATTTTCACATTGTTTTTAAAAGTAAAAACATAAACTTTGGTGGTGCTTGTAGCCAAGAAAATTCTGCATCATTTGGTATAAGTTGACTCGACAATACCTCAAAAACGTTTTTTCAAAGCCTACTTCTACTAATTTTGATATACCAAAAACTTATTTTTTTTTTAATGGAAATATTTTATTGTGGCATTTTGTTTCTTTTTTTTTTCTCTTTAATTTTTGTTAACAATGTCCTGTACCTATCTTTTGTAGTTTCTGAGATAATCACTATAGGAGCAATTAGCGGTCTAATAAAAACTACGAGCGTTGTTGTTCTATGCGCCGAAATATTCGTTCAACCAATGGAAGGCTGGAATGGTGCCCGACCTCTTTATTCAACTGTCAAACAAAGTAAAGGTTAAATCCACTATCCCAAAAGTAATAATTTTACAGAATGAAGGGCATCGCGTTTCAGTTTTTTTTAATTTCGGCAATATCCAGTTGCAGTATTTCATTTCTTAAACTATTGGTTAACAACCAAATATAATAAAGCATAAGTTTACTGACATATTTGAAGATGCCACCTCTCTAAAAGGTGTATGAAACAACGCTGCTATCTTCAATTTAATTTGCTTAATTGCTCGTATTCTTTTATTGTTGAAGCTGTTCATAACAGATGCCTGTAGTTTTTCAAAATTATAAATTGATGTCCTACAACTTTAATAGAAATAAATTTTGCAACAAAATAACGCAATTTAAATAACCTACAACTATTGTGCAACGTAACAACAATCAAAAGTAAGAAAAACAAATTTCATTAACGAATATGTTCAACATAACCACAAGTTTGTGCAATGCACGTGAGTATTCTGTTTTCCAAAGAAGTACTAATGTTGTATAAAACTTTTACATATTCTTATAAACTCTTCTCTGATTATAATGTTCATGTCTTCAACAAGATTTGAAAATCCGTCCGTAGAAAACGAAGATACTCTCCTTCATTAACATTTTCATCAAAGACATAAGGTCCAATTATGTAACTACCAATAACTACCACTGAATGACCAACAATTTTGAAAGTTTGCAGGTGTGATAAAGTGAAGGTTTTTATGTGTTATAATAACGAAAATTGTGACGATTAACGTATCCATTTTAATAGAAGGTAGCTTCGTCGGTAAACAACAAAAAATTGGGAAAGTCAGGCTAATTTATCTGCTGCCCATTGACAAAAATGTAATTAAAAACAATGACAAAATGTTTTTTTTTGGACGTGTTTTGGTCAAAAAATTAAAAAAAAAATTAATAACTCAAAAACTATTGCCCCAATTTTGAAAAGGAAAAACAGCTGAATAGACAATTTTAAACAGTACTAAAAAATCCAAAAATTTATAGAGTGTCATTTAAAAAAATAAATTCCATGCATTTCCGGTGAAACCGGAAGTGCGTCAGGGCTTAATGTATTTTTAGAATATGCGCCTTAAGCAACCATGAAACTTTCTCTAATTGTTTTTTTTTATTTAAAACATAAAGGAGCAATCAAAGAAACGGCTACTAATGACTCACCCTGTATATTGCAACATACTGTACATATGTTGCAAATTAAAAGCAAATTTATGGAAATCGACTGCAAATTAAATGGAAATTAAATCAGAAGGTATTTTCAGATTAGCATGTATTTTGAGATACACTGTACCGGGTGTTTTTTTATCTTTGATATCATTTTGATCACCTGCAACTTTCTTGTTTTTAAAAATATCAGAATGAAGCAAAAATCATTTTGCATAGGTATCTATGAAGTTTTTTACGTTTTAAAAAATAAAACAAAACACTAACTTATATTTTTTAAATGGAAAGCCCTAAATATTTTCGGATATTTCGATTTTACATGAAATTTCAAGTATATTTTATAAAGCATACCCCATACCTATCTTCAACGGTTTGCGAGAAAACGGCGTTTAAACATGCCATTTTTAGAATAATTTAATTTTGTAAAATTGTTTTTTTTAATAATTTGTTACTTTGTTAATCGTTAATCTTTTGTTTTATTAAAAATAAACTTTCTAAATAATTATGAAAAATGATTTCTGTTTGATTTCGACATCTTTAAGAACAGGGTTACAAAACTAAATTTTTCTTTGTTGCATGTTTAAACGCCGTTTTTTCGCAAACCGTTGAAGATAGGTATGGGGTATGCTTTATAAAATATACTTGAAATTTCATGTAAAAGCGAAATATCCGAAAATATTTAGGGCTTTCCATTTAAAAAAATATAAGTTAGGTTAATATCTTGGAAAAACGTTAGTTTTGTTTTATTTTTTAAAACGTAAAAAACTTCATAGATACCTATGCAAAATGATTTTTGCTTCATTCTGATATTTTTAAAAACAAGAAAGTTGCAGGTGACCAAAATGATATCAAAGATAAAAAAACACCCGGTACATAATCATGAAAACATAAATATTTTTCGTAAAATATGGTTGAACAATAGGTACTTGAAATACTCTGTTGGCCCGATATTTTCAGTAGATTTATTATTAAATGAGAATCCAAGACGCCTGAGTTCTATTTTCGATTTTTTGTAATTGAAGAGCATGTTGTTTGTAACCTTTTTTTCTTTAAAGATACCTACTCTTTTGATGCCTGACAAACACATATATAATGTAACTGAGTATGACGGAGTAAGCAATTTACAGTATGTCGAGTCTATATTTGCCGTAGACATTCAAATTTTGCAACACTCAACATGCCTAACAATAACCGATCGTTGGCAGCGCCCTCTGTTTAAGAATTGCTGACCTACCACAGTGATTATAATAAACGAAATCTACTTTTCCCATAAGAATATGTCTCTTAGATACAAATCAATCGGAATTTATGGGTGAAAACATTTAAAAGCACAAGACAGCTATAAAATACGCTTAATTGCTTTGTATCAAGCATCAAAAGAAAGAGAATTTATTTCTCCAGGGGGTAAGCTATCTAATATCTGGCAATTATCTATATATTCCAAGAAATTACGGAATAAACTAGCAGATTTTTGGTATAAAAACTTCCTGTTTTTTTAACATTTTTTTCCACATTAATCGAACAAACTTCCCTTATTAAAACCACCTAATCCCCTGGAGATAAGTTTGTAGATTATGCTCGTATTTTTTTTTTGTAATTTTGTGGCTTACTAACGGTTTCTGGTGCAATATGTTCGCAACATGTTTGCAATGTAATTTAGATGGGCGAGATGGCCACCTTAAAATCTTTACAAATACATTTGATACTTTTATACCATGGAGGTAGAATATAACAGGAGGGAGCGTGCGCTATGCTGCCAATGCTAAATTTGCGGTATCAGTCGACCGGTTCCTAGTACCACTTTATGACCCATTTCAAACGGCGCGTGACATTTGGTTATGCCGTTATGTCGTTATACGTCGCACTTGCAGTACCACTTTATAGCTCTGCGCATTTACGCGCTAAATCCGCTTTTTTAAAATCATGCTCCCTCCTGTTATATTCTACCTCCATGTTTTATACTAAACTTGAGAGGTAGCATAATTTATTAGTTTGTGTACAAATTTTTGTAGTAAATTATGTTGAATATCGAATGCGAACGATTGACAGGAAAGTTAACATTTTGAATTCGTGGTTATTATTAATAAATATTATTATCCTTTTAATACGGAGGATGAAGAATGAATATCCTTAAAAGGTGCCACTTGTTATATTTTTAAAATGATGTTAGTTTTAAAAATGTTGTATTAGCTAGCTCTAATGGTGAATTACGTAAAAGAAAGAAACACAAAATATATAATAAGAAAATAAAACCAATGTAGAATTATTATATTTATTTTCCTGTAAAAGAATTGTAATTAGTACATAAAGAAAAAAAAATTAAGGGAAATAAAACGACAAGAGTGTCCTTAAGTTCTTTAATTAATTATTTAAATAAAACACAATAACACAAATATTGGTTCACGTAAGGAGTAGGTGAAATAGAAAGGGAGAGAGTGAGAGGGAACGAGTGGGTCGTTCGAATGATTGTTAGTTAGGCAGGTATTATCGGTCGAAGTTAAGGCGGGCGATAATCTCAACCCGTAAATGATTTTAGATATATTTTCAGAATGTATAAAGTAAAATTCAATGTAGCGGTTGTAAGAGAAAATTAAGAATTAAAGTAATAGATAAGGATGAGGAATACTTTACTTTTGTGGTGTCCTTGTTGTCCTCGGGTCCCGTAAGTCTGGAGTCGAGCGTTGATTAATCCGCGAATCAGAATAGGGGTCTGACAAGGTACGCGAACGATTAAACAAACACGCGAAAGGGTCGCGGACTGTAACTTGACTTTGTTATGTTGAGTACTAGGGGCACTAAAACAAACGTGACTTAGAACTGGGAGGGACGCGAACTTGGAACGATGTAAAGCTGTAGATGCGTAAGAGGAAAAAAATTAAGAGAGAGACCTTTTTTCAGGTTGTGACTTATATAGGGTCGCGGTAAAAGAAACGGGAGACGGCAGGGTAGGGATGGTAAGGCGCGAACTGTTTTTAAGAGAATAAGAGAACATAATTCGCGGGACAATCAATCAATAAATACAGGGAAAAAAACATTATAATCAGATTCGTTATTAAATATAGGGAAGAAAGACACCTGACTCGAGGTGGTTTGTCTAAGAAATTACTGCAGGTATGTACGTTTGTGGGGCACCTACATAACAGGTAGTAAAAGACATTACGAAAGATGAGTCACAATAGGGTTCTTTCTATAGTATTATGAGTATTTAATGCGATTGTAAAGCAGTGATGAAGAAATACATTACACCTTATATTAATACAATTAAATAAGAACAAATATTGAATAACTCGTAAATCTTTGATCGGAGAGTTATAGGTTTCGAATGGGAAACAAAATGGCGATTAAGTAACATGATGACGTGGGGTCTGTTGTCGTCTGATAATTAAATCGCGAGTAAATTAATAATTAAGAAACTGCAATGTTAAGTATTTCGTGTTTAAAATAGCGAAAAGGCTTCATTTAGGTAAACGGTTAAGGATGACCTTCTGAGAAAGGACCGTTCAAACGTGACCTTAACAAAGCAATTTTTATTTTAGAAATCTCTCCTGTCGTAAAGCCAAAGTTGTTGATGTACGGAAGAAGCGATGAGTAATTCTTTAGGCGCGAAAATGTATTACATTACTAAAATAGATAAATTAATAATAATAGAAAAAAATCGAATTAAAGAAATTACGCGCTTCTTTTGTACATGAGGTTGTTAACAATTCTCCCCCCGCTTGAGACAATCTTTGGCGGTACGTATTGTTAGTAGTATAGGAGAGTTGATTTATTTATGACCCTTTTTTTAAACAGGACAACGCCCAGGAACGATTTGTGCATACTGTACCACACTGCATACGTTGTCAGTCGCGGAAAAAACCTGGAAAACCGCATGTGGCAAGGTAGCGCTCTTAAACATCAATCGACCAGTTAACGCGCTTTATGTTGACAGAAATGAATAATGAGAGAGAGAGAGAGATGGAAAAAAAAATAGAGTGAGGTGCAACAGAGAGACCGGAACTGGCTTGATTGTTTAAGTCGCTTGGATGTTAGTCGCGTCAGAGTACATAACCAAATACATGTTTTATTTGTCAGCAATCCAAACAATTAGCACATTAAACTAATATTAAAATGTTTTCAATAGAAATAAAAAAAAAACTAAGTACAGTAAATAACTTGAATTAAAACTAAAGTGATTACTAAATTAAATTAAAATGCCTGGAATAAAAAAAAACTAAATTACAGTAAATAATTAGCAATTAATCAAGAGATCCTAAATTAAATTAAAGTGCTTGAATAAAAAAAACTAAATTAAAGAAAATAATTGAATGAACCTATTATTATTACGTCCTAACCTAGTTCAAGGCATGTGTGATATCGCTTTAGAAAACGTCCCACTTGACAATTTGAATGTGTTCTCGTCTGAGAACACTAGAGTCCCCGGCAACCAGGTATCCCCATCTTAATTCGCGGATAGCGAATTACACATATGCCCTTCACCTTACAATCTAATCTAGCTTACCTAACTTACAACTAACTTATCCGTCTCTACAAAGTTAATGATACGTTCGCGCGGCACACACACTAGCACATTACATCGCGCACGTCACGATCACAACACAGGTCACAGCCGGGGGCACTTGAGTTAATTTTCTAAGCGGTAGCTGGCAAGGGTACTTGATCGGGCGCTGCGGGGGTTCCTCTTCTTGACCAATAGTGTAACGTCTCAATTGGTCTAGGTGATACTTCACGGGTGGGCCGGCCTTGCGACGTATCCAATAGGAAGTAGGACCAGCGTCTTCCCAATTAGCTGATCGGAATTGCGGGCCATTGTCTGAGAATGTGTACTTCGGATATCCATATGTCCTGACGGTTTCGTCGGCGGTCAGGTGACCAGCAGTAACACGGTCGTGGTACTCGTAGAGGTCGCGAGTTTTAGCGGCGTCGGGGACCACTAATACCTCTCGCTCACCTTGTCGACGTCGAAGATATCCATCATTATCCGGGTAGATGCGGCGAACGGCGTCATTCTCATCTTCGGCGGGCCCCTCCTCTCGTAGGCGGGTCCATTTCTGCAACAGCTGACCAATGGGGGCGTCTTGCTGTTGTGCGTTTTCTTGAGCTATTATTACGACTGGGTGGGTGGTATCGTCGGCAATATCAGTTACCTGTAACAAACATACGGCAGAATCTGATTGTTCACAAGGAGTGTTATAATCCGGGATTAATCGGTTTTCATCCACGATTTTTGGATCGATTAATTGCGGCGCAGGCGTGCGCGACAGCGCGTCTGAACATTCATTCTCCTGGTCTGGACAGTGCTCTACCTGGAAATTTGATTCCTGTTCGGCTATTGGACGTTTCTTCTCCGGCGTATAACAATGGGGAGGCACTCGTGTTGGCTCATCGTCTTGTACCCTAATTGTATGTTGGTTCGCCGTCGTACTGTTAAGCAGCTTACCCGGGGAGAGTAACGTCTTGATGTCGGATATGGTCTGCTGCATCGTGTGTCTCTGTTCATTTGGCACTCTGTCGAGCCAAGCGGTGTCCATTGCAGGTGTGATCATATCACAAAATCTAGTTATTGCCTGTGCCAAATCACAGTTCTGTGTTTCGTTCTGGGTCGTACCTTCTGGGTTGTTTCTTGTGTTCACCATCGTAGTCGGCGTGAGTTCGTCGATTGCTCTTAATCAATAAATAGCCCCACGTTACAGGGCCGCCACTTATTATCCTTTTAATACGGAGGATGAAGAATGAATATCCTTAAAAGGTGCCACTTGTTATATTTTTAAAATGATGTTAGTTTTAAAAATGTTGTATTAGCTAGCTCTAATGGTGAATTACGTAAAAGAAAGAAACACAAAATATATAATAAGAAAATAAAACCAATGTAGAATTATTATATTTATTTTCCTGTAAAAGAATTGTAATTAGTACATAAAGAAAAAAAAATTAAGGGAAATAAAACGACAAGAGTGTCCTTAAGTTCTTTAATTAATTATTTAAATAAAACACAATAACACAAATATTGGTTCACGTAAGGAGTAGGTGAAATAGAAAGGGAGAGAGTGAGAGGGAACGAGTGGGTCGTTCGAATGATTGTTAGTTAGGCAGGTATTATCGGTCGAAGTTAAGGCGGGCGATAATCTCAACCCGTAAATGATTTTAGATATATTTTCAGAATGTATAAAGTAAAATTCAATGTAGCGGTTGTAAGAGAAAATTAAGAATTAAAGTAATAGATAAGGATGAGGAATACTTTACTTTTGTGGTGTCCTTGTTGTCCTCGGGTCCCGTAAGTCTGGAGTCGAGCGTTGATTAATCCGCGAATCAGAATAGGGGTCTGACAAGGTACGCGAACGATTAAACAAACACGCGAAAGGGTCGCGGACTGTAACTTGACTTTGTTATGTTGAGTACTAGGGGCACTAAAACAAACGTGACTTAGAACTGGGAGGGACGCGAACTTGGAACGATGTAAAGCTGTAGATGCGTAAGAGGAAAAAAATTAAGAGAGAGACCTTTTTTCAGGTTGTGACTTATATAGGGTCGCGGTAAAAGAAACGGGAGACGGCAGGGTAGGGATGGTAAGGCGCGAACTGTTTTTAAGAGAATAAGAGAACATAATTCGCGGGACAATCAATCAATAAATACAGGGAAAAAAACATTATAATCAGATTCGTTATTAAATATAGGGAAGAAAGACACCTGACTCGAGGTGGTTTGTCTAAGAAATTACTGCAGGTATGTACGTTTGTGGGGCACCTACATAACAGGTAGTAAAAGACATTACGAAAGATGAGTCACAATAGAGTTCTTTCTATAGTATTATGAGTATTTAATGCGATTGTAAAGCAGTGATGAAGAAATACATTACACCTTATATTAATACAATTAAATAAGAACAAATATTGAATAACTCGTAAATCTTTGATCGGAGAGTTATAGGTTTCGAATGGGAAACAAAATGGCGATTAAGTAACATGATGACGTGGGGTCTGTTGTCGTCTGATAATTAAATCGCGAGTAAATTAATAATTAAGAAACTGCAATGTTAAGTATTTCGTGTTTAAAATAGCGAAAAGGCTTCATTTAGGTAAACGGTTAAGGATGACCTTCTGAGAAAGGACCGTTCAAACGTGACCTTAACAAAGCAATTTTTATTTTAGAAATCTCTCCTGTCGTAAAGCCAAAGTTGTTGATGTACGGAAGAAGCGATGAGTAATTCTTTAGGCGCGAAAATGTATTACATTACTAAAATAGATAAATTAATAATAATAGAAAAAAAATCGAATTAAAGAAATTACGCGCTTCTTTTGTACATGAGGTTGTTAACAATATAAATTAACATTTATCAAGTTTAATTAAAAGGGAGTAAGAACAAATTTTTATGATTTCAAATGGCTACACTCCAAATAAATTTTGTAATTATACATGGGCGAGATAGAGGCATACGGACAGTTTTACTCAGACTAGACCGACTCGTGTTTTGTCGGCTCTCGGGGAAACCGGTAGGTAATACGGTGCCTGAGAGCCGACAAAACACGAGTCGGTCTAGTCTGATAGAAACTGAACCGTATTCCCCTATCTCGCCCATGATATTTGTAATTATCAAATAGTAGTTGATGCAAATAATAAATTAATAATGGACGACGAACACATCCTGCTAAAAAAACATTATTGATAATAAATTTATACATCAATATAAATAGGTAAATAGATTTGATTGTCGCCAATAAAAGTAGATTCCAATAAAAATACGGTAGGTAATATACGTACAGTCGAAAGCAAAAAAATGTAGACAAGGGATCTCGTACTTTGTAAACCTGGCTTTATTTAATTGACATTCATTAGTGTCAAGTCATTATTCTATGGAATATCAAATATTATCAAAACATCTTCTATCTGATTAATACGAATCAAAATACTAATTAAAAAACATCCTGAAGAAACATATGCGTTAATATCTGGTTATAAAACCGTTTTTATTTAAAACTTGTTGCAATCTATTTGGAGTAGAGTTATAAAGGTTGGTACAAGTAGTACTTTGATTTACATTCTCCCATGCTGTGTGAACTATTTCTACCAGTTCTTGTCTATTTTGAGGTCTTCGATTCAATTTCTTTATATCTTTGATCATCAACCCCCACACATTTTCGATAATATTTAAATCAGGACTTCTTGGAAGAAAATCCAACACACTGAAGTTATTTTCTTTGAACCATGTTTTCACTCTGCCCGATGTATGGATGGGGCAGTCTTCTCTTGAACTATAAAACTGCGATTTGGAAAAAATAGCTCCACTGAAGGCAACATCTTAGAAAATTGATATAAGTCTTTCAATGTAAGTTTCTTTCTATTTCCCATAACATACCAGTCTCATGAATTGAAATCCAACACCAAAAGTTTACTTAGAAATTTTCTGGATACACATTATTAATAAAGTTTTCGTCAAATCCGGTACCTCTTGGCCGGTATATATTCTTCTTGTTTTGAAATAATTTTTAATCAGTAAAAATTACAGTTTCCCAAAAGTGTCTGTTATTTACCAGATGTTCAATCAAGGCATATACTACACGAGCTTCTTTGTGGCTCCCATTCAAATTACGTTTTTCGGCAGTTTTATGGCACCGCAAATTAGCTTCTATAACTCTTGTCGGACAGTAAAAACAGAATCCGGAAAGTTACTTACATCAGTTGCAATCACTACTGAAAAAAAAGGGTTTTCAGTAAGCACATTTGCGAGATAACGGTTTTGCTCAGCTGTTCTTTTGCGGTCAGAGCCAGAAATTTTACAAATTCTATGGTGATCTCGCCATTTTTTTATAATTTTAAAAGCAATTACATTGACTTTAATATCTTTTTCTATGGAAGGCATTTTTGTAATAGTTTAATATCAACTGTAAAGTTGTCAATTTTGATAGATAACCACATTTTGACAAGTAACTTCGAAGCCGCTATTACACTAATCATTTTGAGAAAGTCTATGACAGAAACCTGTATTTTTGTCTACTTTATTTTGCTTTCGACTGTACTTTCCTTAAAACGCACTCATATTTTATTCTATTATTAAAAAATAGAACAATATACTATACTAAACAAACTCAAAATAATACAATGCAAAAAAAAACTATGTTTGGCTCGGTTAAATTTTTGTCAGATACCTACTAGTTTTGTCTACCTCGGGAATAGGGCGCAAAGTTTCGCCCAGCAGATACATGAACGCTTGCTATTTTGTATCGACAATACTATTACGTCACATCCACTATAACTGAACGGGTCTCCCTTCTAATTTATTTACCTGGCCGACATTCGAATGGAATGAGGTGTAGCCACCAGACGACTTTCTTATAAGTATGAGCGTTTCAAATTACACAAAATTGTTCTAAATTGTTTTATTTTTTTTTAAATAAAAATTATTCAATATCCTATAAGTACTTCTATTCTCTTAAACCTCTATAGAATGCATACTGTGCACGATATTCGAAAAAAGTGCTACTCGCTAAGAGTATTTCCGGTTCGAATTTTAAAATGTAATGTATACATTTTAAAATTGCAAATCTAGTTCTAAATACTTTTGTACTCTTGATAAGTATATATATAATACATAATTTGCGATATATTTGCAAAAAATCGCTATTTGATAAAAGTAAAAGTGTTACTTCCGGTCCGAATTTTGAAATTTTATTATACAAAGGATGTTTAAAATTATATTATAAATACTTTTATACTCGTAATGTACCTGCCTGGAAAGCATGACTTGCGATATATTTGCAAAAAACTGATTCTCAATAAGAGTAAACGACCTACTTCCACGCGGTCAAACCGCTATAGGTATCAATTCTAAATTTTGTATTTACGAATATAATCTTCCTCTTGAGATCTGATAAGATTTTCAGTAAAATCGGCATGCCGGAAGTAGTAGTTTACTTCAGTGAAAAAATCGAATTTTGCCAATATTTCGTCAACTACTAAGTTTAAACAAATTTACAAAGATTTCATATTGCTGTGGTATTTTTCTGTATATAAAAAAAAAATAATAAAAAAATAATGAGAAACTGGCTATAACCAGATTTAAATATTAAAAATTTTATACATGTAAAAACATTGATAAAACCAGATACAAGTGGTTATTACTGAATAAATGTGGATATAACCAGGTATCACTGAATATGGTTAACACGTTTTTATATAAATAAATAAAAAAATTAAACAAATAAAATGCCAACAAAAATAAATACCAGCACATTTATTTTAAATAAATATAGGTTTACATATTTGATATATTAATTATAATTTAACATTTCATCAGATATAAATATAGAACAATCCATTAACTTATATAAATATATATTATTTAAATTATTGCATGACAATAAAGATTCGAACTGATGAACATGCAATAGAATACACATCAATGCAATGTGGGTTGCATACCCGTAAAAATGAAAGCATTAGCAATTCAAATAAAAATTGTATTGAATATTGTATAAAACAACGTTAAATAAATAAAAACCAACCTCAATAAGAGAACATAAAAGGATACAACTTGAATAACAATTCAATTTCCGTTACAGGCAGGAAAATCCTGACATAGTTTTTAAATATAAAAAGGAAGAGCCTGATTACAAAGTCGCAGTGCACATAGCACTACAAATACTAACAAGAAGGCAACAAATCCAGGTGAAGAAAAAGATGAATTCTAAAAACAGAGAAAGGATTATGTTAAGGGATGGCTCCATCACAAGAGTAAATCACTTACAAGCAATAAGATTGCATGAAGAAGGAAACACTAGGTTCCATAGGGGTGAAACGCAATGAACAGAAGCCTGCATTTCAATATATTGCAATAATAATAAACACTATTGTAAGAAACAAAATACGTAGATAAATATATTCTAATTATTTCTCAATCACTATATAAAGATCAATTGTATTTTCTTCCGTATGGGACATAGAAATACATATAAAGGTATATGATTTATTTGTTTTCTATACACCAACACATCCAGAATGTAAATATTGTGGCCTGGTTCACTATTAAAAATAAAACATTATGTTGGGTATGCAATTTTTCACTGGTACCTCCAGAATAAAAGATATTATTGAATGTACATTTAAATATGAGATTGGTACATAATTTCCTTCATATAAAAATGCTCCAAGAGATTCCAAGCTAAAAAACAAATAAAACATTAGTCAGTATATAATGTAGATTAGGAAAAAACTTACACCAATAAAATTTGATTAAAGGTTAACGGATTTAGAAAACTCTCAGAACACAAAGAAATGGTTCAATGACCTCGAGGAAGAAGGGCCGAAATACCAAAAGGAAAAGGAGCATCTAAACCAAAATAAAGGAATAAAGGTGATATGTAACGTGTATCCTATATTACCTATTCCTAAAAACAAGGAAAGGAATGTTAGAATTAAATTAATCAACGAGAAGAGAATATATATCAAAAACAACAAAGAAAGCAATGAATATATATATAAATACAACGCAAATTGGAGGTAACGTGAACACAATAAAAACAAACGATAATTTAGAAATTAAAGCAGCTTAAAAAATACCTACCAATCGATAAAAATCAATCGATGTTAATTAGATATGCAAATACATGATATGTAAACAACAACAACGGTAACATGGCGGATGAAAAATCATGTGATCACATGACATCGATAGTTACCAAAACAAACACGGAGGGCGCAGTAGAAGAAAATTCAAATTGAACTAAAATAATTTGAAACAAAATAAGGCGTTTGTCAATTGTTGAAGGGTATATAAACGCGTGCATTTGCGGAAAATAAAGGAGTCCATCCGAAGATCTTCAATACTTAAGAAGAAAAAGAAAAAAAAGAGTTGATCAGCAGTCCCTTAAACTTAAACCAGTGCTTCAAGTGTTGTCAAATAAAATAAAATAAAATCTAAAAAGGCATAAACGCTTTTAAGATTTAGACGTTGTGAAATAAAACGTGTGATACGTTTTTCAAACGATAAGTGCGCGCTAAACACAGTAAAGCGCGGGATATTATTAATCGACTCTATAAAGCCCGCCATAATAAATTTCAAAGGAATGGAAGGCAAGAATTATCAAGAAGAATTCGAAATGATATACAGTCAAGAAAAGTAAGTACAAGCACTATTTAATAAAACTTCATCTTGCAATCTTATAATAAATAAATAAAGGAATCTTCATGTGTGTTATATAAAATTACTGGATAATAACGGTTTTAAGAATACTATTTAAACATTTAATAAATCCTTCTTTGAGTAAGTCTTAGTTTGACGTGAAAATCTCAAGTTAAGGCGATTCAACGGAGTATCAACAATTTTACCTGGATAACAACAATTTTAAGAATACTATTTAAACATTTAATAAATCCTTCTTTGAGTAGGTCTTAGTTTGACGTGAAAATCTCAGGCTGGGGCGATTCAACGAAGTATTAACGTTTTCATTTGAATAACAATAGTTTTAAAATATTATGGGAAACATCTAATAGGTTCTTCATTGTTTAAATCTCGATTTTGACGTGAAAATCCCAGGTCGAGATGATCCAATGGGGATACGTCGGTAAAAGGTAAAGAAAGTAAATTTAGTAATTTCCTTGATTTGTAAGCATACATGAAGAGGTAATTTAGTAGACTTCCACAATTTGTCCTAAAGGAATAAAATATTTGCAAGGTGCTTGTACCATAACTGAGAAGATAATACACCTAAATAAAATAAACTATTGTATTGTATAATAATCAATATATTTTATGTTTTGTAAACCTTTATACTGTAAATAAATATAAGTTGTGCTGACATTCATTATTTACTTATTCATACCCATCCCAAAGGAGAACATTAGGAAATTAAACATCACAATCACAGCTAGAACTCACAATAAGGAAAAGCTGTGACATATTTTTTTTTATAAAACCAAAGAAATTTACCTTTTAGACCCTGAGATTATTAAAGAATATTAATTTATTAATTTGACTATTGGTTATCAACCATAGTACAGCAGATCACAGCATTAATTTGGCGCCCATAACGTAGCAGGCTTATCGTTGGCCAAGATTTAATTTGGCGACCCAACGAGAAAGGCTGTGTTAAAGCCTACAACATTTTATATATTAATTTAGCACAAATACGTAACAGGCTTATCGTTAACCAAGTTATTTGGCACTCAACGATAAAAGGCTGTGTGAATTTACTTTCCTTATAACGCCATAAGCACACTATATTCTCCTATTGGGACAGGGTGAATAAGAGTTAGAATAAAAACATAAAAATAAAAATGGCTGATGAAAATAATAAGAATAAAGGCGAAAAACCTGAAAAGGTTGAAAATAAGGGAACAAGACCACAGTTTACCAGATACAGAGATAATTCTCGCAGCAATCGTTCAACTTCTAGCTCAGAATTAGAAAAACACGAGTTGGAAGGTGATCAATTGGAAGAACCGATCGTTGGAAGTACATCTCTCAAGAGCACAACCGAAAAACCATCGGAAGATAGAATTGAAAATTTGCTTCAAGTTCTATTATACAAAATGAAAGAAGAAATTAAACAAAACAGTAAAAATTTGAAAGAAGAAATCAAATCAAACAATGAAAATCTAAATAAAAAATTGGATCAAAATAAAGAAGAAATCAACTTTAAAATTGACAAGGGATTCCGAGATCTTAGATCAGAGACATTACAATTAAACGCCAATTTAGAAAAGAAATTAACACAATCCGTGTCACTTCTAACGAAAGAAATAAATAATAACGCAGGAAAATGTGAGAATGGATACAAGTTTCTAACAAACGAGATAAACGAAAGAGCAGACAAGACGAAAGTACGATTTGAAAAGGTAGAAGGAAAGGTAGAATCTTTAGAAAATAAAATAATAGACATCAAAATCACAAACAACGAAGAAATAAAACAACTCTCAAATGAAGTTGAAAATTGTAAAATAAAATATGGAGCATGTACAGACACGATGCTAAGGTTGCAAAATAGGACAGTAACATTTGAAACTACCCTCCAAGAATTTGAGGACAAAGTAATGCACGGGGTCAACACACCTAGCGCATCTTTGCCCCATATAACAAGTAGTGCAGAAAATATACCCAAGTTCACAGGAAACCATAAGGATAATCCCATGGCATTTTTAAGGACGATTAAGACTTACATGAGAGGAATAACAGATGAAATATCTAAACTACATTTTATAAGAGGTTGTCTTAAGGACTACAGTCTGCTATGGTATGATACAATTATAGATGAGTTGACAACTTATCGAGAATTTGAAATACGATTCATTAGGCAGTATTGGGGACAAAATGCACAACGAAGAATACGACATGACTTAGTATTTGGGAAATACAGACCAGGAGCCTCAAGGGAAAACTATGTAATAAGGAAATACTCCTTCATAAAATATATACTCCCAGCCATAGAAGAAAGTGACGTCGTATCGCAACTAGCTGCGCACTTCGACAATAATATTATACAGGCCGTAGCATTACAAGGTATCGAAACCATTGAAGGATTACTGGACTTAGTAAAAAGATTAGATGATGTTGACGGAAAAGGAAACACCTCCAATAGAGGAAGCTACAACGCGAACACAAACAATTATCCCAGAAACAGATACAACAATAATAAAAATGAAGGAAACAAATTCTATAGACAGGACAACGAAGGAAATAACTTCTACACAAATCGACAGGACAATGAAGGGAATCAATCTTATAGAAACAGACCAGATTGCCAAGGGAACAATTTCTATAGAAATAAACAAGACAATCAAGGGTATAGAAATCCATCATACAACGAGAAAAAGGAAACTTTTCACATAAGAAATATGATAATTCCATGGAGCGAAGAAGCACCAGAAAAGGAAATTTTAATTAATAATTTATATGTAGAAGAGATAGGAAAAGATCTCACGCAAGAAATGATTGACAATTCATATGACAATAAATGTGCGCATCTCGTGAAGCATCCAAAGAATAAGGACTCCACATCAAAAAGGGATGGTACAAGTATAAATTGCAATGAAAAGTATAAAAATCATGTGAGCAATCTTTTAGATAAGCACAAGAGACTATTTGACGACAGTCCTGGCTTGGCAAAAAATTACGAGCATAAGCTCGAGGTAAATGAAAAGAAACCCTTCTATGTGAAAACCTATCCAATTCCCAATAAATACAAGGAGCAAGTGAAATTAGAAATCAAAGAAATGCTGAAGAATAACATAATAGAAAAAGCAGAATCGAACTTTATCAGTCCAATTGTCGTTGTAGTAAAGAAGAGTACAGAAGATTCAAAAGAAACAAAACTAACATTATGCTTGGATGCGAGAAATATTAATTCCCTCACTACCCCTAATTTTGAAGCTCCACAGAGCATAGAAACGTTATTAACAAAGTGCACAGAGGCCCAGTGGTTCACAAAAATAGATTTAAAAAGTTCTTTTTGGCTGGTACCATTACACAAAGATTCTAGAAAGTATTGTTCTTTTATATTCAACTCAACAGTGTATTCGTTCAAGGTCGTCCCATTTGGAATATCCACAGCTACAGCAGCTTTAGTAAGAGCTATGCAAAAGATATTGGACCCACACGAAGAATACGTCTCACATTATGTCGATGACATATTAATTTTCAACAAGGACATTGATAGTCACAAAGTATCAGTGGAAAAAGTCATGAAAACATTAGCCGACAACAATCTAAAGATCAACCTAGAAAAATGTGAATTTTTCAAAAATAGCATAACGTATTTAGGATATGTCATTAATGGGAAAACAATAACCATTGAAAAGGAAAAATTAAAAGCAATAAGAGAATATCCAAAACCAAAGAACATAAGAATGTTAAGAGGTTTCTTAGGTATGATAAATTACTATAAGCATTTTATACCAAACATATCTGATCAAACGTGCATGCTATTCAAAATGATAAAGAAAGGAGTTAAATTCAAATGGACTCCGGAAAGGATAAAAGCATTTGAAGACATAAAGAAAAATTTCTGTGAAGCTTTGACGGTCAATCTACCAGATTTCAACAAAGAATTCATAGTAAGATGTGATGCATCCAGCAATGCAATAGCAGCAGAACTATTACAAATTAAAGATGGGGTAGAAACACCTATATGTTTCATATCAAGAATATTAAAAGACTACGAAAGGAACTATTGGATCTCAGAACGAGAACTCCTATCAGTGGTACATGGATTGTCAAAACTTAAATACTATTTACATGGAAATACTTTTCTTGTTGAAACAGATCATTTGTCTTTAATCTTCCTGATGAAGACACCTTTTAACAACTCAAGGATATATAGATGGCCGCTTCAACTATCAGAGTTTACGTTTAAAATAAAACACAGAAAAGGATCCGACAATGCTGTAGCAGACGCTCTAAGCAGAGCACAAGGAGGTAGCAAGCAACGACAAGCTTATCAAATAAATAATTATAATATAGAAAACGCTCCAGAATTATACAACAGAGAGAGCATTTTAGATAGTCAAAATAGAGAAGAGATAAGGGAAATAAAAGAAAAGACACAAAGGATACAAAACTACAAAGGATTCAATATAATAACTGATGTCATATATAAAAGGATAGGAAACAAAAACCTAATTGTACTAGATAAAGATTTAGCAATAAAAATAATCCGAGATATTCATACAAAATTAGGCCACCCTGGAAATAGGAGAACATTCCTTGTTTTCAGGGAGGAATTCTATATATTGAAAGATAAAAATTTAATAGCGATAGAAAATAAGAAATGTAAGCAATGTCTGTTAGGTAAATATAAAAATCGCATAAATCAAAATGTTATACACAGTGTAAGAGTAGAGAATAAACTGGATTTGGTGGCAGCAGACTTTCTTGGTAATCTAATACCGGGGGAAAGAGGCCACTGCAACATCTTCGTCATGGTGGACATCTTCACCAAGTATGTTAGATTATACCCAACGAAGAAATACAATACGGAAACTGCCATAAATTGCATTAATCAGTTCATTAACGAACATGGTAGGATAAAGAAGCTGTTAGTTGACAACGCGTCTTACTTCAACAATGAAAGATTCATACGAGAATTAAATGAAATCGAAATAGAGGTAATATTCACAAGTATCAGGCATCCACAGGCGAATCCCAGTGAGAGATACATACAGGAGGTAACCAGACAATTAAGGATGCTAACTCACGAGAGACACAACGCATGGGTACAACATATAGAAGAAGTAGGAAATAATATGAATTTCACACCAAGCGTAACAACGAATGTGAGCCCATATACACTAATGTACGGCAAACATCCACCAAGGCCATGGTGCCAAGATACACCAATAATAGAGAATATCGAAGAACTCACAAACCAAGGAAGAGTTCAACAAAGAAATATAGCAGAAAGATACACTAGAAAAGAAAATGAAAAGATAAAAATAAACAAAACATATCAGATAGGAGACCTAGTGGTAGTAAAAAGTTATCGACTAGGGAGAAGACACCTAAACAAATGCGCTAAACTGGATCTACCATACGTAGGGCCATACAGGATAAGCAAAGTATTAAGTGACGTAACCTACGAACTGAAGGAAGTAGACAATGAGAATGTGAAAGGAAAGTATCACATTTCAATGTTATACGACTACGATGAGGAATAAAACTCATACGATGGAAAATATGAACCCATAAGAAATAAAAAGGGATAGTTTCCAGAATTATATTATTTAAGTTAAATAAATATATATATTAAGGAATAAAAAAGGGATAGTTCCCAGGATTATAGTACTTAAGTTAGAATAAATAGATATTAAGAAATAAAAAGGGATAGTTCCCACATAAAAATATAGTTAATTTAGATGTAAGGATATTAGCTAGGTAAAAGGTTAAAAATACCATTAAGTAAAGAAAAATGCAATATGCACATTACATTCATAGTTAACTATGTCATATCGACAATTTTCTTAACTTGGGATATGTTGTGGTATTTTTCTGTATATTAAAAAAATAAAAAAAAAATAATGAGAAACTGGCTATAACCAGATTTAAATATTAAAAATTTTATACATGTAAAAACATTGATAAAACCAGATACAAGTGGTTATTACTGAATAAATGTGGATATAACCAGGTATCACTGAATATGGTTAACACGTTTTTATATAAATAAATAAAAAAATTAAACAAATAAAATGCCAACAAAAATAAAAACCAGCACATTTATTTTAAATAAATATAGGTTTACATATTTGATATATTAATTATAATTTAACATTTCATCAGATATAAATATAGAACAATCCATTAACTTATATAAATATATATTATTTAAATTATTGCATGACAATAAAGATTCGAACTGATGAACATGCAATAGAATACACATCAATGCAATGTGGGTTGCATACCCGTAAAAATGAAAGCATTAGCAATTCAAATAAAAATTGTATTGAATATTGTATAAAACAACGTTAAATAAATAAAAACCAACCTCAATAAGAGAACATAAAAGGATACAACTTGAATAACAAATCAATTTCCGTTACAGGCAGGAAAATCCTGACATAGTTTTTAAATATAAAAAGGAAGAGCCTGATTGCAAAGTCGCAGTGCACATAGCACTACAAATACTAACAAGAAGGCAACAAATCCAGGTGAAGAAAAAGATGAATGCTAAAAACAGAGAAAGGATTATGTTAAGGGATGGCTCCATCACAAGAGTAAATCACTTACAAGCAATAAGATTGCATGAAGAAGGAAACACTAGGTTCCATAGGGGTGAAACGCAATGAACAGAAGCCTGCATTTCAATATATTGCAATAATAATAAACACTATCGTAAGAAACAAAGGTCTTTATACGTAGATAAATATATTCTAATTATTTCTCAATCACGATATAAAGATCAATTGTATTTTCTTCCGTATGGGACATAGAAATGCATATAAAGGTATATGATTTATTTGTTTTCTATACACCAACATATCCAGAATGTAAATATTGTGGCCTGGTTCACTATTAAAAATAAAACATTATGTTGGGTATGCAATTTTTCACTGGTACCTCCAGAATAAAAGATATTATTGAATGTACATTTAAATATGAGATTGGTACATAATTTCCTTCATATAAAAATGCTCCAAGAGATTCCAAGCTAAAAAACAAATAAAACATTAGTCAGTATATAATGTAGATTAGGAAAAAACTTACACCAATAAAATTTGATTAAAGGTTAACGGATTTAGAAAACTCTCCGAACACAAAGAAATGGTTCAATGACCTCGAGGAAGAAGGGCCGAAATACCAAAAGGAAAAGGAGCATCTAAACCAAAATAAAGGAATAAAGGTGATATGTAACGTGTATCCTATATTACCTATTCCTAAAAACAAGAAAAGGAATGTTAGAATTAAATTAATCAACGAGAAGAGAATATATATCAAAAACAACAAAGAAAGCAATGAATATATATATAAATACAACGCAAATTGGAGGTAACGTGAACACAATAAAAACAAACGATAATTTAGAAATTAAAGCAGCTTAAAAATACCTACCAATCGATAAAAATCAATCGATGTTAATTAGATATGCAAATACATGATATGTAAACAACAACAACGGTAACATGGCGGATGAAAAATCATGTGATCACATGACATCGATAATTACCAAAACAAACACGGAGGGCGCAGTAGAAGAAAATTCAAATTGAACTAAAATAATTTGAAACAAAATAAGGCGTTTGTCAATTGTTGAAGGGTATATAAACGCGTGCATTTGCGGAAAATAAAGGAGTCCATCCGAAGATCTTCAATACTTAAGAAGAAAAAGAAAAAAAAGAGTTGATCAGCAGTCCCTTAAACTTAAACCA
The DNA here is from genome assembly GCA_963170755.1 of Amphimallon solstitiale. Classification (NCBI taxonomy): domain Eukaryota; kingdom Metazoa; phylum Arthropoda; class Insecta; order Coleoptera; family Scarabaeidae; genus Amphimallon; species Amphimallon solstitiale. The sequence goes on along the minus strand of OY720684.1, from coordinate 63,876,301 downwards.
GTGCTTCAAGTGTTGTCAAATAAAATAAAATAAAATCTAAAAAGGCATAAACGCTTTTAAGATTTAGACGTTGTGAAATAAAACGTGTGATACGTTTTTCAAACGATAAGTGCGCGCTAAACACAGTAAAGCGCGGGATATTATTAATCGACTCTATAAAGCCCGCCATAATAAATTTCAAAGGACTGGAAGGCAAGAATTATCAAGAAGAATTCGAAATGGTATACAGTCAAGAAAAGTAAGTACAAGCACTATTTAATAAAACTTCATCTTGCAATCTTATAATAAATAAATAAAGGAATCTTCATGTGTGTTATATAAAATTAGTGTATAATAACGGTTTTAAGAATACTATTTAAACATTTAATAAATCCTTCTTTGAGTAAGTCTTAGTTTGACGTGAAAATCTCAAGTTAAGGCGAGTCAACGGAGTATCAACAATTTTACCTGGATAACAACAATTTTAAGAATACTATTTAAACATTTAATAAATCCTTCTTTAAGTAAGTCTTAGTTTGACGTGAAAATCTCAGGCTGGGGCGATTCAACGAAGTATTAACGTTTTCATTTGAATAACAATAGTTTTAAAATATTATGGGAAACATCTAATAGGTTCTTCATTGTTTAAATCTCGATTTTGACGTGAAAATCTCAGGTCGAGATGATCCAATAGGGATACGTCGGTAAAAGGTAAAGAAAGTAAATTTAGTAATTTCCTTGTTTTGTAAGCATACATGAAGAGGTAATTTAGTAGACTTCTACAATTTGTCCTAAAGGAATAAAAGATTTGCAAGGTGCTTGTACCATAACTGAGAAGATAATACACCTAAATAAAATAAACTGTTGTATTGTATAATAATCAATATATTTTATGTATTGTAAACCTTTATACTGTAAATAAATATAAGTTGTGCTGACATTCATTACTTACTTATTCATACCCATCCCAAAGGAGAACATTAGGAAAGTAAACATCACAATCACAGCTAGAACTCACAATAAGGAAAAGCTGTGACATATTTTTTTTTATAAAACCAAAGAAATTTACCTTTTAGACCCTGAGATTATTAAAGAATATTAATTTATTAATTTGACTACTGGTTATCAACCATAGTACAGCAAATCACAGCAATATGTATGTACTCAAAATCAAATTTGAGAAAAGTTACACTTATCGAAAATAAGTTTTTTGCCAATACATATTTCGCAAGTCATGCTTTTTAGACAGGTACGTTACGAGTATAAAAGTATTTAGAACTTGATTTTCAATACCTTTTGTGTCAAAAAAATTTCAAAATTTGAACCGGAAGTAAAACTTTTACTCTTATCGAATATATTTATATATATACATAGTAATTCTATATATACATAGTACAAAAGTATTTAGAGCTTTATAGAGATTTATTAGGAGAATAGAAAGTACTTATAATGGATTTTGAACAATTTTTATATAAAAAATTCTTAAAATTTTGCTTATTTTTCTATGAAATAAAACTATTTGGAACAATTTGGATAATTTGAAAGGCTCATTGGTATATTTTTCTTTTTAATTCTTTATTTGAAAAGTGGCACAATTTTTTTAGATGAAGGAAATACAGCAAGAAAATACTATAAACTATAGAAAATATAAGTACCTAAATGGTAAATAATAAAATTTTATTATAGGGAATATAACTCAACAAATAGGGAAACTTGTATAAGTAATGTAGAGAACATATCTGTAGTAGAAAATAGAAATAGAACTGCATAGGTATGTGCCTATCAGAAGAAACAGTTTTTAAATATATTATACAGTCTTAAAAAAATTTACATTATTCCATGGCATTTTCTATATGAATCGGTTATTTCTTAAACACCCTATGTCATTTTTCGGCCTTTTTGGGTTAATACACGATTAATATGAAAGCGGCTGTTTCCTATCGTTTGGTGCTTATACAGTCTAAGTACTATATTCCTTACCTTAGAAACATGTAAACGAAATTTTCCATTTAATGCTTAAACAACTCAAGTCATTGACTTATGGTGTTTTAGCACTACATGAATAAGCGCTTCTTAGTAACAGCTGATTCATAACCTCTAATAATCGTGCAGCTTTTGAGTGCATTTGTCAGTGCATTTCGATTATTATTTGTGAGATTGTTGCTAAAGATATAATAAATTATTACATTATGATGGTCGATTGTGCGGAATCTCTCCAAAAACGGAAGAAAGGTGTTCGTAATGACGGATTATACAAAAGAAACCTGATCCGGGATTCTCAAGTCAAAGGAGCAGAGTATAAAAATTACAGAGGGAAAACTGTACCTGCGAAAACTTTAAATCTAACGAATTGCAAGTATGTTCTCAGGTAATTAAAGAGTACTAACGTTTTATTTATTGTATGTTTTCTAATGTAGGTGTCCTATGAAATGTGGAACTAAAATAGCTCTACATACTAAAAAGGAAATTTTTCAAAGATTTCATTCTATGAAAACAAAAGATGAACAGGATATTTATCTTCAATGTTTGATTGAATTTCGAAATATAAAACAGAGGCGTAAGCGCAACTTAGAAGGAAAAGAGCGTAGTAGATCATATGGCTATTTTATGAATCTTTGTAACAAAAAGATTAAAGTTTGTCAGTTTACTTTTGCAAACTTACATGGTGTAAGTATTGAGAGACTAAAAAGAATTAAAAAGCTGCTATTAAACAATAAAACGCCTTCCGATAAAAGAGGAAAGTATCCTAAAGGAAATGCCATTACAGCTGATATTATGAATTTAGTTAAAAGTCACATTTCTTTATATCCTGTAAAGCAGACACACTATTCAGGGTCAGACTATCAGTATTTGGATGCCAAGCTGAACGTAAAAATAATGCACGAGATGTTTTGTGCTACATATCCTGATTTAAAAGTAACATAGGTACCATTATTATTTAAAATTTTTCCATGAAAATTTTAATCTTCACTTTGGACGGCCACAAGTTGACACTTGCAATAAATGCGAGGTACTAACTTTGAAAATAAAAAGTACATCTTTAGGAGAATCTGCAAAAAAAGCTGCAGTAGCTGAAAAGATAGCCCATCAGCGCCGTGCAAAAAAAATTTACACAGCACTTCGGACTGCTACTGAAGAATGTAAAAGCAACGAAAAACTTGGAGCAACAGCATTCGATTTCATGCAAAACCTACAGCTCCCATTAATTCCTGTACAGGATTTGTTCTATTTACCCCAATTAAGCGTGTTTGTGTTTTGTATACACGATTTAAAAACCAATAAGGCTTATTTCTACACATACACCGAAAATGTTGCAGCAAAGGGTCCCAATGAGGTAGCGTCGTTCCTAATGGATTACATTGAGAACTATTTGCCTAAACAAGTTGAAGAACTGCGATTGTTTTCTGATAACTGCCCTGGGCAGAATAAAAATCACTGCATTATTCGATTATGTATGGCTTTAGCAGAAACAAATCGTTTTAAGAAAGTGCAACAATTTTACCCTATAGGAGGCCATTCGTTCCTTCCTTGCGACAGGGACTTCGGCGTTGCCAAAAGAAACCCCCGGAAATATGACAGAGTTTACAATTTACACAGCTACACAGAAATTATCGTCAAAGCAAGCTCGCAAAATAATTTTACGGTCAAGGAAGTTAAGGGAGATGAAATTTTAGATTTCAAAAATTGGTGGACAGCCTATTATAAAAGGGACACTACTTCCGAGGAATCGGCGAAGGTTTCTAGAGATGCAAAGGTAACATTTGCCATATCGAAATTTCACCACTTCATACACTTATCTTCAAATCCTGGATATGTAAAAGCTTCTGAACTAATCAATGGTTGTTTGTGGCATACGTTTCCCTTAATGCATGCTAGGAATACGAAAAATAGACTGCTGTGTTTTCCAAAATCCTGTGCTTACGAAGGAAGCATTCCTATCTTGAGCACTAAACTGGAACATCTTAAAACATTGCTGCAATGGGTCAATGAAGACGACAAACCTTTCTATGAAGCTATTATCAACTTCAGTAAAACAAAGGAACGGAAAAATAAAGCTGCAAAAAGGGAATAGTGAGTAAAGTTCTTAAAAAGGTATAACTTGTATTACAATTTTGCGTTTGTTGCAGAAACAACCTAAGTCAGAATTTTTGAATATTTTTTTTAATATTATAATTTTAATTAATATAAAATATTGTTACTACATTATGTCTAAAACATGTTAAATAATCATTTGAAATAAAGTAAACAATATTTTGTTTTGTGTTTCTAGGAATAAAACGTTTTTTTTTTGTTTCCTAGGAACCTATAAAAAATGACTTAGGGTGTTTAAGAAATAACCGATTCATATATTTTAAATCTCTCTTCTGACCTTACCTTGCCGAATAAATACAGTTTACACATTTATATTATCCCTTTGTGCATACCCGTGCTTATATCCATTTACAATATGTAAGACGGAAAGAGAAATATGCGACTTGCAACGTACATACTCTCTCTCTCTCTTACTTTAGAAGACCAATATTCATTCATATAGGTACCTGGGCGGTCCAGTTTGTTCTACAATTCAAATCGTTTGCTTTTCTATCCACTTTCTAGCCTACTATGTCTCGTATAATTTTAGTGTAATCCGTACATTTAGCGACATCTATATAGCATTAGATTTCGAAGTCTAGCTAATTTCATACCTATTGAAACTTTTGCCGACTATAACCGGGCCTTAAGGGGGCGTTAAGATAAAGTAGATACCTATGGGCCGGTAACAATTTTATATTTATGCAAATATCGGTTATAAAATCATTAAATGTTTGTTTTATTGTATGAAATAAGTGGTAATATCTTCCTACGTATGGTATAGGTATTAATTTACACAAATTCTTTTTATAACATTTTTATTTCAATTTTATCAAAAGAACCCCTTAACCCTATGACGCGTACTTCATGGAAGAGAAATATAACAGAAATTTTATCAATGATGCATTAGTTTGGTATATTTGCATAATTTAAATATTGAGTAAACAGCGGCCATATTTCTACACACACATAGACACTACCTTGGAGGGTTTACTAAGAGAGGGCGCAAGTGCAAGAAACAGTAAATATTTTAATAATTAAATTCTTGTTCATTTTGAACTTATAGACAAAAGAAAATTCAGAGTATTATATGTATATTATATACATACATTATTATTTAAAACAAATTCAATTTAATTTGTACAAACTGTATAAGGAATGGAAAGTAAAAGTCAAAGAAATACATTTTATTGATTTATTATAATCGATAAATAGTACATTATTGTAGTAATCTCCAGAAAGAGAATACTTTCACGCTTGCAGTTACCAGTTTTAAAATAAATTAAAACTCCATTGACTATAGAGGCAAAGTATTTTGTAGTTGTGTTTGAAGGAAACCATCAGTGAAATGTCCCTAACAATTACTAATGAAAATACTGCGCCTAGTTATTGGCATACCAAGGCAAATGGGAGATACTCTTGCTTCCATCTACTCAGTTAAAGTTAAGAGTCCTTATACCCTGCCTTGTTCTATTTGGAGGTACATGTCACATATACTGTGGAATTTTTGGAGAATATGGGTGCAACTGATTTTTGACCAAAAAACTAGTGTACCTTATAGAGGACCTCTAATTGAACAACTTTTACGTATAAATTAATCCGCGCTCACCTACACGAACGGAGATAATTAATAATTAATCTGCTCACCGAGTGATTTTTCCATGTTACATTTTTAGTCGTATCTGTTATACAAACTGTTAAAATTATGAAGATTGTAATAAATGATGTTTATTTCACTTTACCACACAACAATTTCATTTGATTTTTATGTTTTTTAATAACTTTTCTCAACAAAAACAAAACAAGAAACCTAACAGAAAGCCCATTCCAACTTTCATGCGGATTCGGACCAACGAGTGTCATCCATAGAGTTATATACTAGATAGATGGTCGAACAAACCACTTGTATTTTTCAATATTTATTTGAAAATTATATGCAAATCAGTAACAAAAGACGTTATAAAGTGTATATTATTTCTAAATTTGTAGTTTATTTCATTGATTTTTTAACATGCCTTTTAAAATTTTATAATATCCTGTAAATTAGTATGGAATGATTTAGAGAATATTTATGTTTTCTTTCATTTTTTCAAACATTTATAATTCTCTTTTTGCACATTTACATGATTTATACTGCAATCATTGCAATGATTGTTCCCTTAATTTATAGTTTTTTTACTTCTTTACCATCTCCCTCCCCCTTGCCCCCGCGCGTTTATACTTTTCGTGTTTGCCGCCCCTTTTCCACCACCCACGATTCCAGTTCTCACTACCCCCAAAGTTTTTTACCATCTGGCTTCCCCCGGTGCAAATTCCGTTCTGTTGTTGCCGCCCCCTTCACATATGGGGCCGGCAAGAATATTTGTTTTTGCTTTCTGTACCCATTCGTCGCACGCGAGTGTGAGGGGAAGGGGCAGCAAAACATCAAAAAATTGGTATAAATCAACCGAAATACGAGTGCGGACAACGAATGGGTACACATAGCAAAAACAAATATTCTTGCCGGTCCCTTATGTGAAGGGGGAAGGCAGATGGTAAAAAACTTTGGGGGTGGTGAGAACTGGAATCGTGGGTGGTGGGAAGGGGGCGGCAAACACGAAAAGTACAAACGCGCGGGGGTTAGGGGGAAGGGAGATGGTAAAGATGTAAAAAATCTATAAATTAAGGGAACAATCATTGCAATGATTGCAGTATAAATCATGTAAATGTGCAAAAAGAGAATTATAGATGTTTGAAAAAATGAAAGAAAACACATAAATATTCTCTATATCATTCCGTACTAATTTACAGGATATTATAAAATTTTAAAAGGCATGTTAAAAAATCAATGAATAAACTACAAATTTATAAATAATATACACTTTATAACGTCTTTTGTTACTGATTTGCATATAATTTTCAAATAAATATTGAAAAATACAAGTGGTTTGTTCGACCATCTATCTAGTATATAACTCTATGGATGACACTCGTTGGTCCGAATCCGCATGAAAGTTGGAATGGGCTTTCTCCATTAGGTGGTTTAAGGTTAGGTTTCTTGTTTTGTTTTTGTTGAGAAAAGTTATTAAAAAACATAAAAATCAAATGTAATTGTTGTGTGGTAAAGTGAAATAAACATCATTTATTACAATCTTCATAATTTTATCAGTGTGTATAACAGATACGACTAAAAATGTAACATGGAAAAATCACTCGGTAAGCACATTAATTATTAATTATCTCCGTTCCTGTAGGTGAGCGCGGATTAATTTATAAGTAAAAGTTGTTCAATTAGAGGTCCTCTATAAGGTACACTAGTTTTTTGGTCAAAAATCGGTTGCACCCATATTCTCCAATTTACCCCTAGTTAATTATTAAATAAATCGTTACAATTTACGAAGGTATATTATTTTAACATTTACATTATAAAAATTATTAGTTACAGCTATGCAGCTGGTATTAACAGTAAAAATTGCTGTGTAAAAAATAATCTACGAGTTGAAGGAATGATATCCAACCTTAGTCCAACTATTATTGTAAAAATGAAGTTCTCTATAGAAGCACATGGTAAAGAGTGCTGAAAGGCAATTGCATGCTAACTATTGACATTGTCAATGGATCCAAAGATAGAAATATCTTTTCAATCATAAAATTTATTACAACATAGTTTTTGTTTATTTGCTAATATTGTTATTAATTTATTTCTAACAAAGAGGGAAGTATTCCGTCTGTTTTACCTAAAACTACGTAAAAATGCATCTAACACAAGTCTTTCACAATTGTCTTTACAAAGAAAACGCTAAAACACTACTCAAACAAAAAACAAAACTATAACAAGTACGAAAATATTCGAGAACCACAAATAAATCACTGACAACCACAAGAACAATCCAATCCAATAGAGGTGGGTCGTTCGCGAACGAACCGGTTCAGTGAACCGAATCCCAACAGGGAACCGAGGGAGCCGGTTCACTAAATTTCAATGAACCGGATCTCGGCTCACTTGGAAAGAACTATGCGCGCGACTGAACCGACCTGATAGAACAGTTCTAATGTAATGCGATCTGCTGGATCCGCTTCGGTCACGAACCGAGAGAGCCGGTTGATAATGAATCGGATCCCGGTTCGTTTGAGCCGACGAAGGCACCGAGTACTACATGTCCTACACGTTCCTGGAACGGTATGCTATTACGCATCCACACGGTTCAAATGAGGAGCTGAACCAAGTGAGCCGAGTCAAAGGAAGGAACCGTTTTGCCCACCTCTACAATCCAACCTATAAATTCCAACGCTGTGTTCTATTGATAGATAAAGTGAGAGTTGGCAACGTTACAACTAATGCGTTTCGAGATTCGAACGTAATGAAGGTATACAATAAGCTAAATAATTTTTTTTATAAGCCCCATCACGTGATCGTATACCTATTTATTATTTCAAACAAATTCTGCGATGCAGGCAACTCCTAGTACACATCAAAGTAAAGGCCCAAATTCATATTATTCGTATATTTCATACACCCCGCGACATCTTTACTACTAAAATGTTCTTATTTTTTGACAGAAACGAAATTTTTTGCAATCAAAAATAAGAAAAATTCGTTTTGATGATAACTAATAGCGATTCTTTTATAAATTTAACATAAATGTTTACCGACTTTCTTTAACAGTTGACTCAGTCAGTCGCCCGCATTCCAGCCTTTATTGGATGAATATTTGGGTGCATAAAACAGCGCTCGTAGTTCTTTATTTGACCGCTAATTGCTCCTATAGTGATTATCTCACAAAATATAAAAGATAGGTATAGGACACTGTTAACAAAATTGAAAGAGAGAAAAAGTGAGGTGTGACCACCACACGACTTTCTTATACGTATGGGCGTTTCAAATTATAGTTTTAATTTTTTTTATATAAAAATTATTTGAAATCCTATTATAAGTACTTCTATTCTCTTAATAAATCTCTATAGAATGCATGCTTTGCGAGATATTCGAAAGAAAGTGATACTCGCTAAGAGTAAAAGTGTTACTTCCAGTTCAAATAATGAAATTTCATTTATACAAAAAAATTTCCAAATCCAACTCTAAATTCTTTTGTACTGTTGACAAATATTTATAGAATGCATAATTTACGACATATTGGCATAAAATCGCTATTCGATAAGAGTAAGAATGATACTTCCGGTCCGAATTTTGAAATTTTTTTTATACAAAAGATATTGAAAATTAAGTTCTAAATACTTTCATATTCGTAGCGTACCTGTCTAAAAAGCATGGCTTGCGAAATATTTGCAAAAAACTGATTTTTCATAAGAGTAAAAGACCTATTTCCGGTATTAATTTCGAAAAACTTTTTAAATAAAATTCTTCTCAAATTCAATTTTGAGTACATATGAATTCTTTATAAATTTCTAAATAAAGTAGTTGTCGACATATTGGGAACATTCAATTCTTTCACTGAAGTAAACTACTACTTCCGGTCTACCGATTTCACTAAAAATCTAACCAGATCCCAACAGGGAGATTGCACACTTAAATACAAAATTTGGAATTGATATCTTCAGCGGTTTGACCGTTATCGTGGTCACACACACACAGAGAGAGAGAGAGAGAGAGAGAGAGAGAGAGAGAGAGAGAGAGAGAATTTTTTTTAAAATCACTTTTTTGGGATCAGGGGACTTCAAAACGTGGACATCTGCAAAAATCTCAAGGTCGAAAATTTTCGTCATCATAATACCTACTTCCTTATACTACGTATAAGAAAGTAAAAAGGGAACAAAATGCGACAATAAAATACCAGGTGTTCCACTTAAAACAAATATGGCTTTGGTATGTGAATATTTCGGAAAGTAAGCGTTGAAAAAACAAAGTTTTTTGAGATATTGTCGAGTGCAACTTATAGCAAATGATGCAGAATTTTCTTGTCTAGAAGCACCCAAAAAGTTAATGTTTTTACTTTTAAAAACAATGTTTCTTTTTATTATCTTTGTTTTTTATTGTTACTAGTCACATATGACTAACCTACAATTTTATTTTGAGTTCTTAAAACTAAACATTTATCTGCTAAGAAATCCCCAGTGGTTTCCCTCAGGTTCTCAAATAAAACACTGATGTTCTCGTGTTATGCACTGCACTAAGACAATGCTCTGCTTTGTCACTGTCACTGCGTCACACGCTGTACACTACACCAACTCGAATGGTTTGGTTCGTTTCAGTCTACGTATTAGTTGAGTATTATCCAGCATTTGCAGAACCTCAGCATTCTCGTGGGCATGGAATCTCTCCTCATGCTTCGCTGCAATTCTGCTGATCTCTTGCACTACTGTTGGGACTTTTAAGTCTCTGTGTATATAGTGGTTCCGGTAGTACCATGGGGCATCCACGATATTTCGCAAAACCTTGTTTTGAAATGTTTGAATTTTGTCGATATGACTCCTTGCTGCACAACCCCATAGTTGAATTCCATAGGTCCATATGGCTTTCAATATTTGTTTATAAAGAAGTAGCTTATTGTGTACCGACAGCTGGGATTTCCTTCCAAGAAGCCAGTACATTTTCTTATATTTGATGTCCAATTCCTTTCTCTTTTTTTTAACATGCTCCGCCCACCGGAGCTCCACATCCAAGTTCATTCCAAGATACTTTGCTTTGGAGTGTATTGGAATGCTTGTGTCATTAATTGTTATCGGTACATATGTATTCTGCGTATAAGCAAAGCTAACGTGTACCGATTTGCTCTCATTGATCTTTACTCGCCATTTCTTGGTCCAGGTATTTATATCATTGCTCGCCTGTTGGAGGTTTTTCGCTGCCTCTTCACTATTTGTGTCGATAGCCAGAATAGCGGTGTCGTCAGCAAAGGTCGCAATGGTGACATTTTTTGTTTGAAGGATATCGCATGTATACAGTAGGTATAAGATTGGTCCCAAGACACTGCCTTGGGGTACGCCTGCCTTTATTTATCTTATGCTAGAGTATTTATCTTGTTGTTTAACTCGAAACATTCTTCCGGATATGTAGGATTCTATTAAACTTGAATACTGTCCTGGTAACATGCTTTTGATTTTATTCATTAGTCCTGCATGCCATACTTTATCGAAAGCTTGGGCTATGTCTAGAAAAATGGCTGAGCAAATTTTTTTCTCTTCATATGCTTTTTCAATTTTTTCTGTTATTCTGTGCACTTGGTTGATAGTTGAATGTTTATTTCGAAATCCAAACTGATGTGAAGGTATTAGGGACTTATTTTTAATGATAGGTTTCAGTCTTTTCAGGAGCAATTTTACTTTCTTATACGTAGTATAAGGAAGTATTGTGATGATGAAAATTTTCGACCTCGAGATTTTTGCAGATGTCCACGTTTTGAGGTCCCCTGATACCAAAAAAGTGGTTTTTAAAAAATGTCTGTGTGTCTGTGTGTCCGTGTCCGTGTGTGTGTGTGTGTGTGTGTGTGTGTGTGTGTGTGTGTGACCACGATAGCGGTCAAACCGCTGTAGATATCAATTCCAAATTTTGTAGTTACGAATATAATCTCCCTCTTGAGAACTGATTAGATTTTGAGCAAAATCGGCAGACCGGAAGTAGTAGTTTACTTCAGTGAAAAAATCGAATTTTGCAAATATTTCGTCAATTACTAAGTTTAAACAAATTTATAAAGAATTCAAATGTACTCAAAATTAAATTTTAGAAAAATTGTTTTAATAAAGTTTTTCGAAATTCCTACCGGAAGTAGGTCTTTTACTCTTATCGAAAATCAGTTTTTTGCGAATATCTCGCAAGTCATGCTTTCTAGGCAGGTACATTTCGAGTATAAAAGTATTTAGAACATACTTTTAAATATCTTTTGTATAAAAAAAATTTCAAAATTTAGACCGGAAGTACCACTTTTACTCTTATCGAATAGCGATTTTTTGCAAATATGTCGTAAATTATGCATTCTATATATATTTATGAAGAGTACAAAAGTATTTAGAGTTGGATTTGGAATATTTTTTGTATAAATGAAATTTCAAAATTCGGACCGGAAGTAACACTTTCATACGTATAAGAAAGTCGTGTGGTGGCCACACCTCATTTTTTCAAATAGCTTTGATATTAACGGGAGCAGCGAAATTGATCTATATGATGTTGCTTCATTTGGAGGTTTGCCTGGTTTGGGTATCATTATTACTTCAGCCATTTTCCAGACATCTGGGACATGTTTCAGACGGAATTTATTATATGAGTAAGTTTAATGATTGCTTTTCTCGGTAATTTCTTCAAGATCTCCCATGTTATGAGGTCATATCCTGCTGCTTTCTTGGAATTAATGTTATTTTTGATTTCCCTACTTACTTCACCCTGGGTTACTGGTTTTATAACAGCTTCTTCAATTTTCTGTTCAGGCGACATATTGCTATGATAGCATATATTTGTGGGTATAGTCATCTGTATATGCTGTGCTTTAAAATTTATTCTTTTTACACCAAAAGCTTATAATTGGTTTTGTATTTAATTTATATTGTGATAGCATGTACCTAATAACTATTGTGGGTTCTGGCAATGTATGTGGTTCCTTCTCCTTCACTGGTGGCCTTTCTCTTACTTATAATAGGGACAAGGTAATAGTTTTGTTTAAAGAAGAAACGGAATGTCTATATAACATGATCATACACTTTTTATTTAATAATTTGTAAATTCAAATATCTTTATACACCTTAATGCTCTAAACAAATACATAATTGAAAATATATATCATTTATACCAGATGCCGGTTGTAATGTATGTAAATCTTTTATTTATTTATTCATGATGCTAAACAAAAAAAATAAATATTTATCCTGTAAATAAATAAATGTAAACTTTTATTGTTCATTGATAATTTTATTTATCAACGTAATTGTTTTGATATTGGCTTCAATTAATTGCTTTAGACAACCATTTGCACGCGTTGTTTCTAGCTTTTAATCTTTGCCGTGTAAAACGTTTAATTGTTTATTAATATGACTTGAAAAAGATTAATAATGCCTGGATAAATTATTGAAGAAAATACTCATTCGCACGCAGCATTTCTCCAACTACCCAACACCATTAGTCCTATATCTTTTTGTAATTACTTAATGAATTAAAAAAAAAACCTTACAAGTAGGGTACTTAGGCCGATTGAGGGACACCTCCTCCCCCTCTCACCCAGCTCCCCCTCACCCCCCCTCGCCCTAGTGGCGCCCTCTACCAACCCAACTGATATGGCGCCCCCTCGCAGTCGCCAACCCAACTAAAAATTGCAGATTTCATCATTACCAACCCAACTAAAATTGCAGATTTCATCATTACCAACCCAACTAAAAATTGCAGATTTCATCATTACCAACCCAACTAAAATTGCAGATTTCATCATTACCAACCCAAATAAAAATTGCAGATTTCATCATTACCAACCCAATGTGGCGCCCTCTGACGGCCACTAACCAAACTAAGAAATGGCAGATTTCATCATTACCAACCCAATGTGACGCCCTCTCACAGCCACTAACCAAGAAATGGCATCTCTCATGATTGCCATAATGCAGCATCCTCTCACGGTCACTAGCCGAACTAAGGTGACGTCAGACAAAATGGCGGACCATCAAGATGGTCTTTGTTTCTAGAGAATTCCTGAATAAATTACCAGGCTTGCTATCGCGCTTCTCAATGTACTTCAAACAGGTCTAAACATGTTTCCAGCGGAAACCGCAACGGCTGTCTGCTTCTGTGATAGCCGCATGCTTGAAATGTATATCTCACTTATAAAATAAAATAAAACAAACAATATATTTTTTAAGAAAAACAATGTATTTATTATTATTAATTAACAATATGACCAAGTTTCATACCCTCAAGATGGTCGATAAAAATATAAACTTTATATCTAAGATCGGCATACCATTTCAAAATTATAAAATAAATATACAGTATGCTACTGGACGAGATAGCAACCAAGTATGAATATACAGGACGTTTCAAAGGTAGGGATTTTTAGAAAAGCAAGATGGCGAATCCAAGATGGCCGCCAAAAATCTAATAAACTAATGTCACGTCAAGCATCCAATCTATCAAAACCATGCACTCGAACTCCTATGAAACATCATCTCAAAACCATCGCTAGAATCAGCTCACGTCATGAAGCGGTTCTGAAACCCCTATATTAAAACCACACATTCAAACCACTATCAAATCCCTCTTTTCTCAAAAAGCCATCCAACCATCCATCAATCCATCCATCCATCCATCCATCCATACATCCATACATCCATCCATCCAACCATCAATCCATCCATCAATCCATCCATCAATCCATCCATCCATCCATCCATACATCCATCCAACCATCCATCCAACCATCCATCCATCCAACCATCCATTAATCCATCCATCCATCTGGACGATATAGCAACCAAGTATGAATATACAGGACGTTTCAAAGGTAGGGATTTTTAGAAAAGCAAGATGGCGAATCCAAGATGGCCGCCAAAAATCTAATAAACTAAGGTGACGTCAGGCATCCAATCTATCAAAACCATGCACTCAAACTCCTATGAAACATCATTTCAAAACCATCGCTAGAATCAGCTCACAACCGGATCATGAAGCGGTTCTGAAACCCCTATATTAAAACCACACATTCAAACCACTATCAAATCCCTCTTTTCTCAAAAAGCCATCCAACCATCCATCAATCCATCCATACATCCATACATTCATCCATCCATCCATCCAACAATCAATCCATCCATCCATCCATCCATCCATCCATACATCCATCCAACCATCCATCCAACCATCCATCCATCCAACCATCCATTAATCCATCCATCCATCTGGACGAGATAGCAACCAAGTATGAATATACAGGACGTTTCAAAGGTAGGGATTTTTAGAAAAGCAAGATGGCGAATCCAAGATGGCCGCCAAAAATCTAATAAACTAAGGTGACGTCAGGCATCCAATCTATCAAAACCATGCACTCAAACTCCTATGAAACATCATTTCAAAACCATCGCTAGAATCAGCTCACAACCGGATCATGAAGCGGTTCTGAAACCCCTATATTAAAACCACACATTCAAACCACTATCAAATCCCTCTTTTCTCAAAAAGCCATCCAACCATCCATCAATCCATCCATACATCCATACATTCATCCATCCATCCATCCAACAATCAATCCATCCATCCATCCATCCATACATCCATCCATCCATCCATCCATCCAACCATCCATCAATCCATCCATCCATCTGGATAACATAGCAACCAAATATTAATATACAGAACATTTCAAAGGTAGGGATTTTTAGAAAAGTAAGATAGCGAATCCAAGATGGCCGCCAAAAATCTAATAAACTAAGGTGACGTCAGGCGAAATGGCCGACTATCAATATGATCGATCAAAATATAAACTCAACTTCTAGAAAATACCCAACTCCATATCACGCATCACAACAACAACCACCACCACAACCACCCAACATAGTTTCAAACGCCACAACACCAGACCAACTTAGGAAGATACATCTAGGTCAAACCCCAACACAACATACTTTCAAACGCCACCACCGCGGATTTACATCTAAGATCGGCATACTTTGTCAAAATCATAAAATAAATATATAGTATGGTACTGGATAACATAGCAACCAAACATGAATATACAAGACATTTCAAAAGTAAGACTTTTAGAAAAGTAAAATAATGAGCCCATATTTTTAAGAAAACAATTTATTAAAAATAAAACAACTACACACATCAAACAAACCTCAACCATACTTTCAATTTCACAAATATCAAAATTTAAACAAAACAATCAAATGCAAAGGCAAGGAATGTTCTCGAGATGACCCATATAGTGCAATATAACAATGCAGTAAAACGATAGAGGTGAGAAACATGGTCTATCAAAAATTTTTATTACCCACTTTTTTCAGCAATCAAAACTTTTTTGACAAAACACTATACATATGAAAATAGACATAACATTAAATATTTCCATTTTAGAGATACCCCAGTTTAATATCAATTTTAAATAACATAAATTCTTAAATTGATTTACTTAACTTTCTTATAATATTTAAAAAAAGGTTGAAAAAGAAAACATACTAAGTCCCACAACAGATAAAATATGTACTATCTTTTCACACTTCATGTTTAGTACCATCATTAGAAGAAATATGCTTGAGGTACAGCTTTTAATATGAAATTTAGAGGTTTTTATGCAAAATACATAGTTTATCACTAATAAAACTAATTTTGAAACACATTGTCCACATAGCAAATACCACTTCCTGTACATTTTAAAAAATAACAATTTTTATATATCATAAAAGAACCAAACAAAAAACTAATATAAAGACAGCATTAACGTTCTAGCCAAAAGATTTGCAAAAATATTAAATATATACTTGTTCTAAAAATGCTTCTCTCTCTTTTTACAGTTTATGTTTTGTACAGCAGCGAATGTATTACATTCCCTTTGAAATTACATAAAAATCCATGCAATACACTTAAAACATTTGAAAAATCATGTTTGGTAAGCCTACTATTTAAGACAAAAATTATTATTAATTTTCCATCTACAGATACCCCTGCTTAATATCAATTTGAATTAACATAAATTCATAAAATGAGTCTATCTTTTACAGTTCGTGGGTTGTACCATCATTAGAAGAAATATGCTTGAGGTACAGCTTTTAATATGAAATTTAGAGGTTTTTATGCAAAATACATAGTTTATCACTAATAAAACTAATTTTGAAACACATTGTCCACATAGCAAATACCACTTCCTGTACATTTTAAAAAATAACAATTTTTATATATCATAAAAGAACCAAACAAAAAACTAATATAAAGACAGCATTAACGTTCTAGCCAAAAGATTCACAAAAATATTAAATATATACTTGTTCTAAAAATGCTTCTATCTCGCTTTTACAGTTTATGTTTGTACAGCAGCGAATGTATTACATTCCCTTTGAAATTACATAAAAATCCATGCAATACACTTAAAACATTTGAAAAATCATGTTTGGTAAGCCCACTATATATCAATATTTAAGACAAAAAATTATTATTAATTTTCCATCTACAGATACCCCTGCTTAATATCAATTTGAATTAACATAAATTCATAAAATGAGTCTATCTTTTACAGTTCGTGGGTTGTACTATCATTAGAAGAAATATGATTGACGAGCGGCTTTTAATATGAAATTTAGAGGTTTTTACACAAAAACATAGTTTATGCCTAATAAAAACTAATTTTGAAACACATTGTACACATAGCAAATACCACTTCCTATACATTTAAAAAATAACAATGTTTATACATCATAAAAGAACGAAACAAAAAGCTAATATAAAGACAGCATTAACGTTCTAACCAAAAAGATTTGAGAATCAACTAACAACCGGGTCATGAAGCGGTTCTGAAACCCCTCTATCAAAAACATGCATTCAAGTCAATGAAATTACATAAAAATCTAAGAAATAGTAGCACTTAAAACATTTGAAAAATCATGTTTGGTAAGCCTACTATTTAAGACAAAAATTATTATTTATTTCCATTTACAACAGATAGCCCACTATTTATCAATATTTAAGGGCAAAAAATTATTATTAATTTCCCCATTTACAACAGATTTCCGTGTTTAATCTCAATTTTTAAATAACATAAATTCTTAAATTGATTTAGTTAACTTTCTTATAATATTTAAAAAAGGGCGAGAAAGAAAACATACTAAGTCTCACAACGGATAAAATATATGCTATCTTTTTACAGTTCATGTTTTTGTACTATCATTACAAGAAATAAGCCTCGCGATTAGCTTTTAATCTGAAATTTAGATGCTTCATAAAACCACCTCAGAGACACTAAAAAATTATGATTTTCAGCTCAACCAACCATTCAAAAAGTTGATACATCAAATTCGTGAATATTAATATCACTCTACACTCTTAATAAAAAATTTAGCAGAAGTCTCACATTAAATGAATACAAAATTTATATATGCACTACATTAAATGAAGATTGAATTTTATACACTGCTTATATCACCAGAAATTTTGTTACAAGATTATATGATTAGATAGACTCATGACTAAGCCTAAACGGACACCAGGCTTTCAATATGTAGTAAAGTTTTTTTCTTCATACATTTAATATAAACTAATGATCTATCTTTAGAAAGCATCCACAGGTCCATTAGAACTTGTGGGTGGTGCAACATCTACTTTAACCCTCTTCTTAGACGGTCCGGCAACATGCTCACATGTATCCACACCCTCCCTACAAATACCGCAAACAAAATTGCGGTGGAGGGTATTCACATGTCGCTTCATGTTATCACGCCGGGTGAAGGATTTTCCGCAAATGATGTAATTCATTCTATGAAAAACAAATTAAAAAATAATTAATATAATAAATTTAAGAGAATAAAAAGCTATTGAAACCTAATTTTTAATATATCGAAATTGCTAATTTATTTGACTGATCAGCGTATATTTAACTAAAAAATACTTGTATTATTGAAAATTTATTGATAAAACCCTTTAAAACCTTATAAAAATTAAAAAAAAAGAAAGAAAAACAATATAAAGAAGCTACTAAATACAAATAAAATACTTTGAAGCACCCTGGATAATTGTATATAAAAATAAAATATTAATAAAATTATTTAAAAAATAACCTTATAATTGAGAAAAAACAATTTTTAAAAGTCCCATAAAATTTTAGAGTAGTAGAAAAACTATGATCAGCGTATATTTAACTAAAAAATACTTGTATTATTGAAAATTTATTGATAAAACCCTTTAAAACCTTATAAAAATTAAAAAAAAGAAAGAAAAACAATATAAAGAAGCTACTAAATACAAATAAAATACTTTGAAGCACCCTGGATAATTGTATATAAAAATAAAATATTAATAAAATTATTTAAAAAATAACCTTATAATTGAGAAAAAACAATTTTTAAAAGGCCTATAAAATTTTAGAGTAGTAGAAAAACTATGATCAGCATATATTTAACTAAAAAATACTTGTATTATTGAAAATTTATTGATAAAACCCTTTAAAACTTTATAAAATAATCAATTTAATAATATAAATTTACGCACCTAAAAATTTAAAAAAAAGGAAAAAAAAAAAAACAATATAAAGAAGCTACTAAATACAAATAAAATACTTTGAAGCACCCTGGATAATTGTATATAAAAATAATATTCAATAAAATATTAATAAAATATACACCATTAAATTATTAAAAACAGCCTTATAATTGATAAAAACAATTTTTAAAAAGTCCTATAAAATTTTAGAGTAGTAGAAAAACTATGATCAGCGTATATTTAACTAAAAAATACTTGTATTATTGAAAATTTATTGATAAAACCCTTTAAAACCTTATAAAAATTAAAAAAAGAATGAAAAACAATATAAAGAAGCTACTAAATGCGTATAAAATACTTTGAAGCACCCTGGATTAATTGTATATAAAAATAAAATATTAATAAAATATTAATAAAATATATACCATTAAATTATTTAAAAAATAATCTTATAATTGAGAAAAAACAATTTTTAAAAAGTCCTATAAAATTTTAAAACTAATGTAAAATATTGCAATTTAATATTATATAAATTAGGCTTTCTAAATACCTTGTAGTAAAACACAAACAAGCACCAAAAACGATGTTGACTGCTCGAAGATAATGAAATTAAAGATGCCGATCTACGTATATATAGATACACATCTGCGTCAGATCCCCACGCAAATGGAGTGATGCATAAAGAGAAAGACCTTTTTTTCCCCGCGCATACATATATATACATATATACGTATGCGGCCAGAGGCAATTAGCGGCGGGCGCATTCCGTCCCCATGGTCGGGCTGTGTTTTAAGGAATGCACTTAATTTTTTTCGGTCGCATACCTGCATCCAATGAGGGTTGCGAGTCCGGGAATTTCGTCTTTCTACCTGTACAGATAGATCTGTCTTTATATAAAATTCGTATATATTATCTATGATTTTAGTTTTAAAATAAAAAATAATAAGAAGGTTAAAATAATTCGTTATTTTGTAGATAGTTGCATTATTTTGCATGCATATACATTCTCCATTAGTTTTATTATTATGATAAAAACAATGATTGACATTTTAATAAGCTTTGATACATCATTAAAATATTCCAGTAAATTAAATGCTAATGATGTAAAAATACCTAAAAATATTTCGTAAAACAAGAGTATTTTAGTTAAATATACGGAGATCCATATGAAAAACTACGAAAGTTATATTAATGTTAAATATTAAATAATTTAATTAAATGAAAACACATCGTTTCACAAAAATTATGTTTTATTAAACACTAGATGTACATCTCATTTACCATAACAGTACATTATAAACCTTTCTTAATATTGATGATGCAGGATCAGTTAAATTAGTATGGTTGTTAAGAAATTGGAGGAGCATTTGATAGTATTTTCTTCATAAAAGTAGTATGTATTATAATATAAGATAGTGTTATAAACTATACAATAAATATTATTCAGTATTGGAATACACAATGAATAACACAAATTTTGAGTAGAGAAAGATAAATATTTCTAATTGCACATGTGTGAATTTGAATTTATCGGGAATATACAGAGTAATTATTTACATCTGATGGTGAAACATGGTCGAGTATTTTATATCATTCAGTAATTTAATTTGCTCTATAGCTAGACAATGAGGTGGATGCTAAGCATTAATTTGTACACACGTAATGTTATGATCGTCAGTGTAACATATATATTCAAGTCTAACACAAACTTTTTGATTTATTGAAACCCCAATAGAAATTATCACTATTTCGAGAAGAATAGTCATGTACCTGTACATATTCAAAGCCGCTGAAGTATGAGTACATTAACAGCTGTATACGCGTGTCTTTATCATCCACTTTAATGTGTTACTGTAATTCCAGCTACTTTTTTTTATTTATACGTACATATATTGTGAATTATTACACTAATTATAAAACAAAATTAATTATAGATAGACAAACATTTTACAGGTATATTGCAAACATGTAATGCTAAGATAATCAGAGTGATATATACATACATGTAAAGAAATTTATAATTTATTCAATCTCTTATTAAAAGAGTTATTAATATTTTTCAAATGAATACCTGACAGTGGTGGAAAACTGTTGAAATTTGGATAGATTAATAGTTACATATGCGAGCTTCAGAATAGCTTCTGAACATGTTGGGTTGTAATTTGGTA